>JAVQJD010023692.1:0-18219 GCA_036023655.1 Nannoperca australis | reverse complement strand
TATTTCTTTAAAGTTAAGACTAGTTTAAAGTCATCTTCATTGAAAAGTACAGTGCTTTTCCTTCAAAAATAAGGACATTTCAATGTGACCCCAAACTTTTGAACGGTAGTGTAAATCTGCCATACTGCACATAGATAAATAAATCATAAATATAAGATTAGATATGCATTCAACTACCTTTCTGTATCATGAAACTAATGAATCACCTGAGACATAACATTACATAACAGAGTAACATACAGAGTGTTTTTTTTCCTGGAGGATAATCGTGTTCCCTAATGGAAAAAGTCCTGAAAATGAGTTGTTTTGTTGCTGTTTTTCACACTGTCGAAATTCTTCTCCCCATTCAAAACATCTCCAGCATTTACATTAACTACATTTTATGTTACATTTTCTATCAAAACAATAAATATCAAAATCACTGTCTTAACAACTCCATTACTAATACTATTGACATGACAACTCACAATTGCCAGTTGTCATAGTAACACAACGTGATTTCCGGCATGGGACTTTTCAGGAGCTCAGTGGTCAGAAAAATAGTGACAGATGAAAAGATTTGACAGTAAACAGAGCTCAGAGAAATGCTGATTCATCTCTTCCCTCAACACAGTCTGACAGGACTGAATCTGAACCAACTGACAAAACTAAAATCGGACTGAACGGACAGGTTTTGGCTGCTAATATTGCACTTTCCAACATCTCTTGTATGCCTGGTACACATGAAAACCACACAAGAGACCGCCTGTCAGTGGAGTCAGACCTGGCTCACATGTATGAAAATGCCTGCAACCTTTTTTTGTTTGTTTGTTTTGTTTGTTTGTCAGTAAGCTCATTTTAATATAGAAGAAAATGAAAGAAATACATTTAACATGTAAGCGTATTTAATTATATTCATTACTTAAATTAAGTGATATATTTATCTGTAAATCTGCAGAGCACCTGTTGGCTTTTACTGAGTGATTGAGAATGGGCGTATATTTAACTTAAATCTAAAATTATTAAAAACCGATAAGCATCTGTGTACATTTATTTATGTTATATTGGGGGTTGGGTGGCTTGTTCGTTTTGAAGGGGTGCTGAGGTCTAAAAAGACAAGTTTAGACACCACTGGTTTAGAGCATCAAACACAAGTGGTTCTGTCACTGATTAAAACATACACTCAAAGATACACTGGCACTACTTCTCCTGTCTCAAGTATGAAGCTAGGAAGTAAAAACGAAAAATAAACAAACGGCAACTAGTCCCAGTTATTCTGAGTGATCCAAGGAGAGCCACATTGTTTTGAATCAGTTTGCAGATGCTTTACACCTCCTAATGTGTTGCTGTTACGGCTCAAAAACTCTTTCTCTCTGCAGATATCAACAATAGTATAAATCACTACATAAATAGTATAGAAGGCGATTAAAAGAAAGCTTTGATGCAGGTTGTATTTTCTTATCAGAAATATAAATCAGCTGTAAATCCCGTTAAAATAGCTGTATGTGGCCCTATTTGATGACACCTTTGCAGCTGTAGTTATAAACAGAACTCTTGACTTGGTATTCTCAAAAAGTAGTAGATACTAAAAAGTAAAGCACTCACTGTATGTACAGGACTGAATAACAAGGAGATTTATTACAGATTTGCAACATTTGTTCTCTGCACATTGTAGTTGATTAGTCTCGCTGTGGAGCATGATTTTTTGTTTTGTTTACATCATTAGAAGTCATTTATGTGTTATCTTTTCAGTGCTTTTGCATCTCGTTAAAGAATGCATGCACCCCCTCCCTATTGCTCATCTCTTGGGGGATAGTAATTATGTTGCCAGTTAAGTGCTGGGAAAATGGCCGCTCCAACAGTAACTCATTAATTCACTATAGATTCTGCCCCACAACATGCCTATTGTAGCAAAGTCCTCGGAAGGCTTGGGAATGCCATTGAGTGGGCTTGGCCTCTTGTTTTATGGCACCATGTGACTCTGCAGGCTATGAGGCTATGAGTGGTGGTTCAGAGTTGCGTAGTTTGAAAGTTGTTGTGCAACTTGAAATTTGAAAGGCATGTTTTTACTTCTGTCAGATATCTAACTGCCTGCTCCAAGTTTATGTTTGAACATTCAAATGCTGCTCATGTAGAGTCAGTGCTGTTACGTTGTTGCAGACTCTACATGTGTCCTTGCTGGTAGCTAATTTCGGGCGTCCTGTGTGTACTGTGGAGGCAGGCAAACATGAGCAGCCTAAAAGAATCACCCCTTTGTTTAACATGTGTCTGTGTGTGCCGGGTTGCCCATGTGGTGCAGTGAGTTTCACCGCTATCAAACCCAGCCTTCGTAGAAAGCATAATTTACAAACCCCAAGAATACCAATGTTTGGACACCTCTATAACCCTTTGAATCCTGTGCTGCTTGTCCTTTAACAAGCTGTTATGCTCACTTATGTAGTATGTTGTAATGAAAAGTTTAGATTTCCATTGGCTTTTCCATGCTGATACTAGCTGTAACTGCAATTTCAGTGTTAATTTAATGCTAAATGTTGGGACAATATGATCTAAATATGATTTTTATTTTTTTAGACATCAGTTCATTATATTTTCTTTATCTTGTTCATTCACTTATAATATTTTCTCTAATTAACATAGAGTCTGGACTTATGTGCAAGACTGTGTGTTAATTGCTTGGTTTAACTTCTGGTGAGATGTCAATGGTTGTTGTAGCTAATCAGTTTAATTATACAGGATTCGATAACGAGTAGATTTAGGGCAGTGAGAGATTTTGTTTGTTGTCCAGCCCCGACTGCAACCTCATGCTTATCTCTTGTGACAAAATGTATCACAACATATTGCTTCTGTTAATCATAGACAGTCATTTATACGGTGGTAACTTCTCATAAACTTTATGAACCACATGACCATGAATCTTTTTATCTCGCCTTGACAGTTGCTTGTTACTCATAGTCATTTAGAAACTACTTGTGTATTTGATTCTCGGCCTGGTCCCAGTCACTTTATATCATCACATTATATTCAGTTGTATTCACATTGTATTCAGTGTTTCCTGGCTTTCAGTTTGTGCCCATTGTCCGTGAGACAGAATGAAACGTGGAGAGAGACTGAGGCAGAAAGATCCAGAGTGTGAGGCGAGGAAAAGGTGAGGGAAACCGTTTGGAATGAGAAACAGACAGAGTGAGAGAGGCGGGCCTTGTCTCCTTATCTGCACATTCCTGTAGAGTGTGTGTGTGTGTGTGTGTGTGTGTGTGTGTGTGTGAGTGATGGGAGGGGTAGGGTGTGAATACTGATAGTTGTGTGTACAGTGATTGGCTGAATCCAAAGGTTCCACTGCTGGATCTGGTTATCATTCTCAGTGCATTGGCTTACAGTTTGTTTCCACAGACACAAAAACTAAGCACAACTGTAGCGCGCGTGTGTGTGTGTGTACGTGTGTGTTTTTGTTTTGTGTTCACGTCTAGATACAGTCCTTCGAAAACAAGTAGTCAAGAATATAGATATACAAGTATATGACCCATGTGTACTTGCCGCTTTCAGTATAACTCCCCCAGCCCACAATAAACTGATTTCAATAAATAGGTAAAAGTGTGATAAGCCAGTAAATGCTGATAATTGTTAGATTTAATCTAACAGACAGGCTTTACTCATGAAGCAATTTCCTCAGATTAGAGATCACAGTAAGTAGAAACATAGTCATGCATTAGATACTTGTACATGTTTGTGCGTTTGAGTTCCACCCTTGGACCTTTACCACCTTCACACCCCAAAGGAAATAAAAGAAAACTGTTCCTTTTTAGCAAAACATCTTCCAGCCCTTAAAATACACCTCACTCTAGTGACAGGGGTTCCTCCGATCCCAAGAGTAGGAGCCGCTGTCTTTAGAGGCTATTTTAAACTTTGAAGTTTGTGAGAAACCCACAGCTTGAACTAAACCAACTGGAAGGATGTGGAAAGTCAGAATCCTAGCAGAAGTCAGCGCTCTCCTCTGTGACCTTAACACTGCCTGTCTCTCTAGGCAGTGAACAACTCGTGTGGTTGAGCTCGGATGACTTTGCTACTGGATAAGCTGCACATGAGATCCTAGCCTAGCCTAGCCGTGTGTCTGGGTCAGTGCATAGCAGTGAACAGCCCGCTGCGCATCAGCTCCACGGGCTTTACTGTGGTCAGTGGGGAAAAATAAGAGCCTGCACCTGAACGAGAGGCTCCAGTGAAGCTCCCACTTTATTCAAATGGAAAGACATTACCTTTATGAAATGGACTTGACACATTATTAAGTTAATACAATTAACAGTAATATCAAGTAACATTTTGAGTGTGTGTTTGTGTGTATCTTAATAGGCAGTTGTCATACATTAAAACGGCAGGCTCGGGAGTCAACCCTGTTCAGAACATAAGTCAACAGAGAAAACTGTGTATAGATCCTCATGTCTGTGGAAGAAAATGACTTGTCATTTTGCAATGAGATTTATACACATTGAGCATAATACATAAGTAGTTTTTAGCTAATCAATCTCCTAGTGAACAACCAAGAACCATGGATGCAATGATCCTTTTTCTTTGGTAATTTTGATTGTAATACCTAAACTCAGGGTGCTGAGCGAGCGAGTACCGAACCAATAGCAGTGCTCTTTTTTTCAATGTCAATTAAAAATCTCAATATCTCACTGTGGGGGGCCGATTTGTATCAGTAATTCCTCAAAGGAGGCTTTGTTTGGAGTAATTGATTGATGGAGCCAGTTTTATGCATGGGCGTAAACTTCATTACAAACACTTGATGGCATCTGTGCTAATCTCATCCAAATGGGATGATGTATTTTGCACCATGTGGACCAGCTATCAGCTGGTCTCGCAAGAGTCTCAGAGTTATAAACCTCAGCGATGACAGGAGGTTTCTCACGGTGATGGAGGATGATGAATTGATAAAGGTAATTGCAACAAAACTGCAATAAATACCTGGAGTCGTAAGTGGTGGATTTGTCCACAATCACCAATCACATTTCGACTAGTTCTCTTTAGAAGTATATTCTCTCCACAATAACGTGGTTTAACCCTTGTGCTACCTTGCGGGTCCTATTGACCCGGTGGCCCAGTGTCTCCTCCAGAGGGTAGCACAAGGGTTAAGGACTTCTCATCAGCTAGTTGACATGCAAGTGTAAGACCCATGCTGTAAGAAACATGCATGCTGACATGACAGTGTTCTCAGTTCAGCATCTGTCCATCATCTATTCATTTCACTCGGTCTGCTTTCATGAGACCGCAGCAGTAGACTTCAGCAGGAAGCATGGCTCAGATTAACGTTTTAATCCAAAAGCCTGGATTATAGATTGTGTATTTTATTCCTACCCTCACTATTCTCGCGGTGACACTGTGTCAGATAGTTTTCAGTCAGAGGTGTGTGTGTGGACTGTATGTTATGTTGAGGAGAGTGGAGGGGTTTTCAGGGAGCTGTATGACAGAGTAGAGCTGCTGTTTGAGACTAATTAACTCAAGCATATTTGAGCATGTCAGCACAACAGTACATCACTGCTGACTGAGGCTCTGCATCATCATCATCATCATCGTCATCTGCCTATTGGCCACTTGCCCTCATCTGCACACCCATGTGTGTGCACACGCTTGCAGCCGTCTCTCCTGCCATCAGTCACAACCTGCCCTAAAAATGGCTACAGCTGAATTCATGGATCTGTTTGATACTGAAGGTGACAGCATAGATTTAGTTGGGTTTGACATTTCATGTGCACAGTACGCACTAATCTGAAGGACAGAATGTAAAGGCTTACATGAGTGACTTTGATGCGTTTGCATGTTTGCTGTTGAGTGCTTGCCCTCCAGAAGGAGTATGTGCGTGTCTCTAATTATGTGTTGTTTGAGTTAGAGTAGTAAGAGGGGAGATACTGTTACCATGGATACAATTGCCCCAGTGATGAGGAGGTTTGCTGATATAAGGTGGTGAGTTGATGTTGCTGTTGTTGATCCTGAAATATTAGTCTCAACTTTTTTCTTCCCTTTTCTCCTCTCCCCTAATTAATTGTAATTAATGCATTTATGTGTGCCATACAGGGCTGAGTATTAAACTAAAAAAAAACACTTACTTTTTATATATACATATTTATTTGTGGTTTAGGTCGAGCAATGGGGGTATTGACAGTAGTACCTGATAGCCAGAAAGAAGAAAGAAACTAGGAACAAAAGTGTGACCTTGGTGTATTTGAATTAAAACACAGTGAGATGAATTGACCACTTTCCCTAAAGACTTTCTTTAGGTTAAAGGACGTAAGATGAGGTGAGCTATACTAGGAGGGATTTTCAATAGTGTGCACAGGGATTTCTCTGAAAGCTGAAGCTATTTCCTGCAAACAGGAAGTGGAGTGTTTTCCTGTGGGTGCTGTGGCTGCTCTTGCTTACATCCTGCCTCAGGCTATCAGAGAAGAGCAGGCACACTGACCTAAAGCTTTGTCAGGATTTTACCTCACACTTGTCGTCTTCTCTAGACACTAGCTGCTGCCAGCCCCGTTCCTTAGTATTTCTCTCTCTACCTCGGAACAGTCTGATGTGAATAAGGAATTGTTCGCTCTGCATGGCAGAAATGTCAGTACCCACCTATTCTTTCATCTTTTTTCTTTAGCTCTCCCACCTTTTTTTGTCCTTTGCAGTTTTTGTCAGAGACTATTTTTGATATGCCCACTTTATGAAGCATTCCTGTGGCTCAGATGCAGGGAAGTTAGATGAATGGAGATGGTGAGTAATGGACTACCGGACAGAAGTTTCATTGCTTAAGCACTGATGAAGAGCCTGTATTGTGCTTCTTCATAACCTCCTCCACCGCAGTGTCACCTGCTGCTTTGTCAATTTCCAAGTGAATTCTATTGGATGAGAAACAAATCTAGACGTAGTTAGAGATGTCTTTGGCTGCACATGCCGTTGTGCTTAACTACTATTGTGTACTCTTGTCAGGCTACATCCACACTAATAAGTTTTTGTTTGAAAATGCGTAGCTACATTTATGCCTGGTGGCCTCGTTTTCAAACCCCTAAAACTGAGACTGAAACTGAGACTGAGACAACACTGCTGACCCCGTTTGTCTTTGAAAATTCCGGAATAATAAGGACGAAGAGGCCGGCACCTACGATAATTTCCTGATTGGGTCTTAGCAGTCACGACATGTCCTTCCCTGGTTCATCACGTCCCTATTCTGTGAGAAAACAAACATCAGCCTTGACTAGCAGCGGTTAATTCAATGTGCATAACAAATTTCAACAATTACTTTCAGTAACAGTTCAAGCTTATTGTTAGTCCAAGCATAGAAATCTATAGACTTACTTTTGCCATCGCTGTTCATCGTTTGTAGTGTTTTCTGCAACTAAGCAACCAACCCGCAGAGTGGATAATCTGCTTCCTGTTTACACTGGCACGCGCACGCCCAGTGTATGAGTGTATGTGAATGGTCGTGTAATGTGTTTACAGGTGTGTAGTGTGGACGGAGATTATTTCTGAAACGGTGATAAAATGCTCGCGTGGATGGAGATGGTTAAATGAAAACGTATTTGTGTGAATGTAGCCTCAAAGCACCCAACTTGAGTATGTGACCCAGGTTCACATGTTTGTGGCTGTTTCTGGCTGAATTTTCCATTTCCCAAAAGTTCAGTGATGCTCATCAGCTGACTTTTCATTTGCTTGCAGAATGGATTGGCTTACAGTGCACAGATAACTTGAAGGCTTTGGCAGCGTTTACGCAGTTTGTGTAGATTCTGTTAATGTGAACATATCTGATGACTATAGAGACTGAGAGGCATGCATTGAAGACTTGCATGCTTGACCAGACCCTATTCATCATAGTTATTATTGTCTATTTCATCACTAATTTTTCCAGTCAGTTCATCAGTATCCCTAAAGAACTGGATTTGTCTCTGCCTTTTGAAGAGCCTGAGCGAGCTGTTATCATCTGTACTGGACTGTGTGTGATGGTGGGCCAGGCAGGGCCAAGCCAGGCTGCCTGTAGCTTGAACAAAGAGGCCCTGTAGTGTTAGATCATGGCGTGTGCGTGTGTACGGACAAGTGTGTGTGTGTGTGTGTGTGTTTGTGTGTGTGTGTTTGGGGGCTGCTCTTTGTTTCCCAGCCCTGGGCCTTGCTGGCCACAGCTCAAGCCTGACTAATATGGATGTATAAATACCACTAGGCTGCCGTCAGTTTGTGCAACATCAAGCACACCATTGTTTCACACAACTCTGTGACTTCACAGATAAACCTCATCCTTTGTTCCCATCAGTGTATTTTTTTTTCTTTTTACTCCAGTAAATTAGACACACTTGTGTTTATGTTTGTTTTGGCTCTATGTGTTCTGTGATCTTTTGCATGATCTAAAATGTTCCTGTAACAAAATACACGAGATAACCAAATTACTATTTGACACTGAGCTGCAGCTGGTAAGATCTTTTCCCTGCTGAAAATGCCTCTTTTTTTTGTTTTATGAAAGATGACATTGGCCTCCCTCATCCACATTTTAATTAGCTGTTTAAATTCACTCCGGCAAAGTGAATTGTGAGTAAAACTAAGCTAACACCTGACTTTGTGCTCGGTTACTGTTTGCTTTCTACCCCAATTAAACATCACACACAATCAGCCAGACTGTTAATCATAACTACACATTGCATTGTTTAATTACTGTAATAATTGCATCTGATAGACAAGGCTGTAGTCCCAGTGGAGTAAATATTCTAAGCAGCCCAAAAGACTGACAGGTTGTCACTTCTTACCCATCTTGACTGTCACCCAGTTTACCAGATGTGTTCATCAGTAGAGAACCTGCTTTTGGAGATAAAAACGTCCTATTAATATCCGACCTCAGTCATAACCAAACTATTTCATAAACCGTCTTGGTTGTAAATGTATATATGTCAGGGGCAGTTCACAAGCTGAACATGACTACACATGCACCTTTGCACCATTGGAAATACTAATTTATGTGATATTGTTATAATACATTAATTTATTCAAACCAAATCAAGCAACAGAGTGAGCATTTAAATACATTCTTTTTAGCCTGTTTAACGTGGTGGGAATTGCAACTGCCATGCAGTAATATGCAGTATATTTGACAGAAAATCACCCTTTCTCAAATACAGCACCCACTCAAATGTTAAATGGAAATTTAATTGAAGCCAGGGCATTAATCTGTAAGTCTCTCGCCTCACTTATGACTCATACACCTAGCATATGGCCTCTTATTTGAGCAAGTATGTCTACACCCTTATATCTCATACACTCTCACATACACATGCCTTGCAAGACTTATGGTCAGGGTTTGGGGGATTTGGTGGAGCAAAATATGTTTTACACAAAAGGTTCACAAGTTTTCATTGTCTTTGCTTGCTTTTGAATAGGTATTTATTTTAATGGTTAGCATTAATTTGTGCATATGTGAGGGATCGAAAGAGACAAGGGAGCAGAGAATAAAAAGGAACATGTCATCCTCTGTCTATTACTGTATATGTAAGTTGTATAAGCAGCCCACAGCCTTGCTCCCCACCTCCTCTTCTCCATGCCTATCAGTGCAACCCACAGTTCAAGGACGAGGCCACCTGCCTGCCTGACCGCCCGGTCACATGACCCCAGCACGCTGTTGTTTCTCATGGTTTAGCCCCCCCCCCCCCCCCGTCTGCCTGGACTGTTGGATGAATGAATGGATGAACGGATGGATGAATATATCACAAAACACTTTAGAGGAATAGATGTGTTTGGGAATTTCGGGGGGGGAGCCGTGGTTAAATGGGTCAGGTCCCTTCGCATAATAGTGGCATTACTGTGTAAGTTGTAGGGGCAGACAGTGGAGGGGGAGAGGAGGGGAAGGAGAGATGGAGAGGGTGAACACCCAAGCCCTCTGCGCCAATTATGGACATAAATAACATCCACACAGAGCTGCCATGGAAATTAGGGTCAAAGGGTGAACTGTGGATTCTTGAGGTTCAGGCCAGCTGAACGGAACATTGAGCATTCACGTTACAAACGAATCCACCCAAAATGTGCATTGGACAAAATTTGAGCCGGCTGTCAAGCCTGATTGTCAGAAAATACTGGAAAAATGTTCTCAGAGACCAAGGTGACATTTATATTACCTGTTTCTTCTATCCATAGTTATTACGTTTTTGTTTTTTTAAGATGAAGAAATGCAGCAAATCTCACATTTGAAAAGCTGGAACTAACAAATGTTTGGCATTTTTGCTTGTAAAATGACTCAAATTAATTGATTTAAAATGAATGATACATTTACTTTCGATCGAATAGAGGACATACAATCTTATCTCTGTCAGTTATATTATTTGTTTCTTGTTTAATAGTAAAATGACACAAGTTTTTTTTATTCTGTTTAGACAAATTTTAATTATCTAGGAAACCCCTTCTTTGTCTTCAGTCGTATCTTTTTGCCAACAAACCTACAGTATTATGTGTCTTTGCGTGACAGCAAACACCAGACACTATCATCACCTGGCTCTTGGTCTGTGTGCTCATCACATGCAGTTGGCAGCATTGCAATGTGAACCTCCCATAGTTACCTCCCATTATAGTTAGGTTAGGTTAAGGGTTAGGTTAAGGGAAGGTGATGACAGTAATGATCATGATGACAGGTGATATGGTTTGGGGATTAGGCGATGATTAAAGGGTGAGTGAGTGAGATTATCACGATGATAGGGTGGACAGATGACATGGTGTGTTATTTTAAAAAGCTGATTATAGAAGTCGTAGTAAATGAGCACCCTGCCACGTGTGGTGGTGTTTGTCTTTTCCTTCCCCTGCTCCATTGGACTGTGCTCAGCACTCTGCCACAGACAGCTGTACCATCAGTCCCTTCAGGCAGCCAGACAGACAGACAGGGCAGCAGTGTTGCTTCATCAGCTGGAGGGAAGTGGAGCAAAGCTGTAATTTAAAGCTGGGGACAGTGATTTGAGACACAAATTGAGGAGTGTCTTTTTGACCTAATGGTAGTAGCATTATCATATTCTTTCAGTTTCACATATGGAGTTTTCTGGCATTTCCAGTGCTTCATGTGGAAGTGACCAGCAATGGTGAATCAAAGTGAAACCCTGACAGACTGGAAGACACACAAATGAAATAAAAGAGCCAGCGTATACTAACAGATGCACGCACAGATCATGCATGCAGAGAAACCTGTGTGATGTAACTGAATTAGAGAATGAGTGAAAGCAAAAGATGCCCGCCTAGCATCAGTTTAATCCAGCGTGGCAGGTCAGAGGAGCAGCTAAATACCTTCTTTGCTTCATCTCTCTCAGATGACCCAGCCAGGAATAATATAGGAATGTTCACTCACTCTTCTGAACCTCAGTCAGTCTCCGCCGGCTGTTTACTCATGCTGCTGTCATTCATAATCTTTTCACGTGTAGACTTTTAGGACTCCAGGATTTAGTCGTGCAAATAAGCAATAGTCTACTTTGCTGGTAGCCAAACAACAACTCTGTTTACTGAAACTGAACAGGATATGGAAACATAACCGTGCATGTGGTTTTGAGACTCACTCGTTTCTAAAGCTGCATATCTTTGTTTGCACAATTGTATTAGTCAATGACATTCTGTGTGTTTTTTAAGTATGTATTGCACGCTGGTTAAATGTTCCCTTGTTGAGTTATCACTCCACTTAAGAAATATGTTACAATAAAACCAAAATTAAAACCATGGGTAAATACATACATGATAAAAACTCCTATATTATAAAGCCAATAAATATTGTCTTCACTCTTCAGTTCTGATTGGTTGAATCATGTTCAATCCTGTACTGTACTTAGGAAGGTAACTGTGCCACCTTACATACAGTTATATGGAAAGCCACATAATGTATTTTGTTGTGCATTTACAATTTTCACTTTCAGAAAGGCGCTGGATTAACTGATTAACTGAATTTTTGAGGCTATACTTAGAGGTGTTGTTTTAGGGTTGCATTGGGCAGGTATTTCAAGTACTCTCACGAGGACTATTAGAAAAAGAACTTAGCCCATTCAGTATAATGCAGTCCAATACAACACCACCACTAACTACTGCCTGAAACTTACCATGGAGTTGTTTGAAAACCTTACAGGCTCAAGGTCTACAAGAATGGAACATAATAAGCTTCACAAAGACAATATTACAGGATTTTTGTAATAGATTTTATTTAAATATTTATATGTACCTAATAAATTGGCCTCAAGATACTGATACTTTCCTTCTTGTGTCTTGCATTGCAGAGTGCAGCGATGGAGGAAACAGTCATATGGGAACAGCACACAGTGACCCTTCACAGGGTAAGTGTCTCTTTATTCCACTGTCCCCTTTCTTCTCCTCTTCTCTTTTCCCCTCTCTGCCTGTCTCTGGCATCCTAATCCTGCAGCATGTCTTGTGCATTCTTCATTTTTTCCTCCCTGTTCGTCTCTGTCCTCTGTCTTTTCTTTCTCTGCTCTGTGAGGGCCAGCTGTAGGAGCAGGATGTGTGGTACCGAAACAATAGTCAGGGAACCCAGATGGCAGGAAACAAGGCTAAGGAAGACATCAGCATCCACTTCCTTACTACTTAATTTCACTTCCTTCCTGTTGGCAACACACTCTTCTCCTTAACACAACTCCAGGGATTATGGGTTTAGTCCATGTGCTTTTTGCCCTGTGTAAAGTCACATGTAATTTTGATCATCACCTCTTGGTTTCAGTAGCTAAGGGCAGTGCATATAATTCATCCTCTCTGCAACAATAAGTTTAAATCATCAGGTTAACTATCAAACCATAGAAAGTCATATTCCCCCAGAGAGAGCTCAGGAATGAATATACTCATTGTCTTGTATGCTGAATTTCTGAATGTACTTTGCTTTGAGACAGTAAACTCTGCTGTGGGATTGTGGAGAGCACCTGTCTAGACTGGCCTGCTTGCTGTAATCTAATTAGTAGCAGCTTTATTGAGGCTGAAAGAGCGGCCTGCGGTTCTCAGCCTCGCAGCTCTCCTGTGTTGTTGTGGTTGTAAGATTAGCCATTTGCATCACATGGCTTGCTCCCTTGGTGCGGGCGTTTGCATAAAACACAGCAGTTGTCAAAGCCTCCATGGAAACCTCTTGGAAAATAAGCCAAATAAATCACAAATGCATTGCTTTGTTCTTGTCTACACAGTAAATGTCCCAGTCTTTTAAATCCCTCTTAAAAGACCCAAGACTTAAAAGACCCAACCCAATACAGTGTTTTACTTAAATAACAATTTCACGATAATTAGCCTGCTTTGTTTACAGCAAAGCCTGTGACAAGTCTAATGTATGTGCCATTTATTCCATCTCAGTCAGTGATGTGTGTATTTCTGTGTGTGTGTGTGTGTGTGTGTGTAGGCTCCAGGTTTTGGGTTTGGAATTGCCATCTCAGGTGGGCGAGACAACCCTCATTTCCAGAGTGGGGAGACGTCCATTGTGATATCTGATGTGTTGAAAGGAGGTCCTGCAGAAGGACTGCTACAGTATGTCTTTCACTATTGCCATCAATATTGTTGTTATTATAATGCTGGATTTTGTTGTTGTTGCTGTACGTTAATATTTACACACAAAAAGGATGTAGGAGCATTAAAAAGCAAGCTCCTATTAAATGTTTCCCGCTTTATTCTATATAAATATCTACCATCTTCGTATGAATTGTATAGATTCACATAGATTCCTACAACACCTTAATAGTTTTATTTTTTGATTGTTTCAGAGAAAATGATCGAGTTGTGATGGTCAATGCAGTCTCTATGGACAACGTAGAGCATGCCTACGCTGTGCAGCAGCTCCGAAAGAGTGGCAAAAATGCAAAGATAGTAAGTTTGACACAGAAAATATTTACCACACCTGAATGTGAATGTGTAAATCACAGGGACCCCTGATGTTATAGAGCATGATTTTAGGATTGGGTTCCACTCACTTGTAATTGCTGTTTGACAGACTGTTTTTTGCAAATGATACCATGATATCATGTTTACCTCAGATGTGAGGGAGATTATAACTTATTATAGCTTCTTTAACACTCAAAACTTACTGTCTATTCCAAGACTATTCGCCGGAAAAGGAAAGTGCAGATCCCTGTTTCTCGGCCAGGGGACAGGGAGACGATGTCAGAGCACGAGGAAGAGGACAGCGATGAGGATGATGACTATGAGCACCACAGTGGTCGTGGTGGCCAAAGTGCCTATGAAGGAGCAAGCGGAGGCACGGGCACTGGCAGGCGTCATGATCGCGAGCGTAGCAGCAGTAACAGGCGGGATCACAGTGCCTCGAGGGAGAGGAGCATCTCACCACGTTCTGATCGCCGGTCACAAGCCTCCTCTGCGCCACCCAGGCCTGCCAAGGTTACCCTGGTCAAGTCCCGCAAAAATGAAGGTGGGCAACACAATGTCCAAGAACCTGAAAAGTTGACATTGCACATTGTGGTTACATCCAATTTACTTGAAACTCAAAAAATATTAGAGAAACACAAAGTGATTATTAAAAGATATATGTAAATATAAGTTGACAAATTTGGCACACTTAACTGGTGCTCAGAGTAAAGGTCTATCAGATCTTTAATGTAGACTAGTCTGTTAATCCTATTTGCAGAGAGCCAAGTGATGGTTAAAAAGATGTGCCCTGTTAATATTCCTTTGTTACGCTGATCAACTCTGAAAGTAGAATATGGACTCCGGTTGGCCAGCCACATCTTTGTCAAGGACATCTCCCCTGAGAGCCTCGCTGCCAGAGATGGAAACATCCAGGAGGGAGATGTTGTACTTAAGGTAAGAGCAAGGATGAATGAGTTTATGGGTAAGACTGAGGTTTTAAAACACAACTGATAAAAATATTATTAGAGTAAATGTAAAAGACGAGTGTGTTAATAAATAAATAATTTCCTTAACAGAAGGAGTGATATGGGGTGAAAGAGAAGGGAGTATCAGGTGTGAGAACTTTCACTGGCCTGCTGTGGTAATCTGGGAGCTGCTAAAAGTGGTTTGCAGAGTCTGGTCACAGTTCATTAGTATGCAGGCGCACCAGCAGGAATACCACACATTCCATTATTCCAGTTTTTATCCACTCCATTTCTGAGGAGAGAAAAATCCTCGTTCACAGTAAAGAGATGCATTCAAAACCCAATTTAGTGCATCAATTGTACTGAGGGGAGGCAGACATGTTCTAGTTGAAATGTGATTGCAGGACCGCAACCAATAGATATAAATACTTGAATTTAGATATAAAAAATAAATATGATATAATTGAACTTTTGTGGGCTCCCTGTGTCTTTGACAGTACTAAAAGCATTGTACAGCCTCCTCTACTTCTCCTTATTTAAAACACAAGTATCGTTAATGTGATTTAGTTCACAATTCCTCTTTGCCTCGTGATGATCCCATAGTGTTCAAAAGCACATTGTGGGCTCTACAAGAACAACTTTGCAGTGAAGATAACTTGTTTATGTCCCGCTCCTCTTCCTCTGGCAGATCAATGGCACAGTTACAGAGAACCTATCACTGATTGATGCCAAGAAGCTGATCGAGAGGTCAAAGGGCAAGTTGAAGATGGTGGTGCAGAGAGATGATCGAGCCACACTGCTCAACATTCCTGACCTTGATGACAGCGTCCCATCTGCCAATAATTCAGACAGAGATGGTGAGACAACAGACAGCGTAGCATTGCCTTGTTTGATCGCACAAGCGGAGACTGAGAAGGAATAATTTCAATCACAGCTAGAATAATATAGTTTTTGTTATTTTAACTCTATCTTGATTTACGTCATTGATTAAATGCTAATACATATTTAATTTCACTTTCACAGACATTTCCGAAATACATTCACTGACATCAGACCATTCCAATCGATCCCACGGGCAAGGTAGTAGATCACGCTCGCCTGACAGGTCCGAACCATCGGACCATCTCCGTCACTCACCTCGGCAGATCAGCAATGGCAGGTAAGCATGCACACACATCTGACTGCAAATCGTATGATGGGGCATGGCAGTCACACATCCACATTGCCACCTTCATACATCATGTTCACACCCACATGTTACTGGGTGCTGAGTAAGTACCTTGCACCATTAATGCATAAATCAATAGATAAAGACATTGCATGCATAAACCATCACACTCCCTCTGGAGCCATCACTGAGTTCCAATCATGCCTTGCTCTACGAGGGATTGATCCATCTACTTGTGGACTAAGTCTTTTAACCTTTTTATATACAATCAAAAATGTGTCTATATTGTATGATGCATATTCGATGCATTAATGCAATGCAGTCTTTTTCTACATATACTCTGTACACTTTATGTGCTTTTCATTCAATTAATTTTAATGTCCATACTGTCATTCTCTTCTTTTTTCTTACTGCCAGTTGGAGCTTCCAGTAAGTTAACTTTCTCGTAGTTTAGAGTTTGCATAGCTTCTTGTAGCTGACAAACACATAGATGGCAAAGGAGAGCTAGAGGAAGGCATGCAAGTAAAGTATAATTTTTCTGCCAGTGTGAAGCTTGGGCATTGTAAGCTTACTAGGCAAGAACAAGATACAGACAGAGGGGACAGTATGTTACTAATTTCTGATCACAGTAAATGGTTCTGTTTGATACTGTGAAATAGCAGCGGGTTACGAATCAGAGTCCGGATCCATGCGGCCTTCAAGCAGTTGTTTTGGATTGAACTGTCAGTCTTCTGTAATCAGACCTCCATTTCATCATGTTTATATGGGCCTTGGAGCACAGACACAGTGGGCTGTCATACTCCAAAAGAAAAGAAAACGATGCTACTGAGACGTTGTTTGTAGCCAGAGAGTAAACTGACCAGACATGCTAATTCAGGAGTCATTTTCAAACTCATTGCTAATCGAATTGTGGCAGTTTTCTCCAGACATCTGTGATCTTGAGGAGATGGGGGTCTGAGTATTATGAGAGTTATAGGTGCCAACCCTGCTGTTTGTAAAAATATTTGACTTGAACATGTGTACAAAATTCTAATTTAACAGTTGTAGCTTAGTTCAGTATGCTGCTGCTTGTTTAGCCTTCTTGCTTACTAGTTGCTTGTCAGTCATGTCACATGACTAGATTAACCTCAAGTGCTGCCATTTCATCAGATTGTGTCAGACTGTGGAGTAACCATACTTGTTTCAATGCAGGATGAGGGCAAGTTCACTGTTGCACAGATTACTTCCAATGTAAGTGCATGCATCCCTCTGATAACAGACCAGTATGTGTTTGTTTGGAACCTTTATCACTGTATTTTCCCTGATCCCTCTTTTATCTCTTATATCTGTATGACTGATTGGTGTAGTGTGTAATTGTCTTAAGGGGAGTTGCACCTGCTTCAAATGTGGTTGTGGTTTAAGACGTAACTAAGGAAATAACAATCTGACTATCTAGGCTGTGATGTAAGGGGATGTGTATCTCCCAGTTTAGGAGGGGGAAAAGGAATTTGACATACTTCCCACAGTGCTTTGCCCAAAGCCAGATGGTTCGTTTAACCTGAATGGCTGTAGTGCTTAGAGGCATTCTTTTGCCTACGGCACGACGACGCCATTCCATGTTTTTGAATACAACAGAACATCATCTCAGTGAGGAGTACACTTTGTGTATAGGCTCTCTGTGTTGTCTTTTAAAGGAATCAAACTCAAAATCCTCTTCATTTTCGTCATGGTTCAACTTTCAGATACATTTGTGTGAGTAATTCATTTTTGTTTTTTAAATGTTTAATTATTAGATTGTTAGTTTACAAGAGTGATTTTTTGCTATTGGAGCTTTTGTTAGTTTTGCAAAGAGAAGCAAGTATGTATCTAGTAGGTTTTGTAGTAAATAAATAATGTGTGTGTATATATATATATATATATATAATATAAATAAATAATATGTAAATATTTTGAAGCTTGTGGATGAATATAAAATAATAGAGACCTGGGACTGCTATGCAGTGTAGAGATTCAGACATATTTTTTTATTGTTTGTTGATGTCTGTGCAGCCACATCTCTCCCACTACTTCACATTTTTGGTCTCTCACTCACTTGCTGTCTCTCGCCCGTACCCATACTGTAAGAATGTGTAAGCGAGCAGATTGAACAAAGGCTTCTGTCAAATGGCGTTTGTCAGTGTGAATCCTTTTTTAGCACCATTCTGCAGCAAGAAACAGCAGATTTAGGCCACAACACTCTCTCTCCTCTCTCTCTTTCTGTCCCTTGCTCTTGCTCCGTTTTTCTCTCTCTCTCTCTCTCTCTCTCTCTCTCTCTCTCTC
>JAVQJD010023689.1:0-19767 GCA_036023655.1 Nannoperca australis | reverse complement strand
CACCCTGCACACACACACACACACACACACACACACACACACACACACACACACACACACACACACACACACACACACACACACACACACACACAGAGTCAGAATAAAACACAAAGACAGGAGAAGAAGAGCAGCAAAGAACTTTCTACATTCACCACATTATCAACAGAAATGGCATCTTCCTCACGTGACTCACCTGTCACTTATACACTCAAGTCATTTCTTTATTCACACGTAGTGATCAAACGATAACATACTCTTGTTTCACTTTGTTCATGTAAAAAATACTAAACAATTATATTTTTTAGACCATATCTGTTGCAGTAACCACCAACAAACACCAGGGAGCCACTGCAGCACTACACACTCATGTACACACTGTTGACTGGACACTGAGGCATGCTGGGAATTATACTTAACAATGGAGGACTATAGAAGACTTTACTTTAGATTCCAGACTTATTAAGACTTTTTGACGCCAAAAAGCTGTGAACTCAATAACACCACAACACTTTAAACAGGATCAAACAGCCACTTCATCACATGTCCAGCACAGCATGAGGATAAAGTTTCACACAATAAAACATGAACAGCAATAAATGTTTGTTCTATCTGGAGCGAGTTTCCAGTTTCTGTAATTTAAGGTCCGGTATCAAATCTAAAAAACATTTGGTTTCCTTCAAACTCACTGCAGCAGAACCAGAGAACTGTTTTATTCCTGCCGCCTACATCACCCACAATGCAACGTGGCCACTAACAGTTTATCAGACTTTACACAGAGACACTAAAGGCTTTATACTCATTTTAACACGTGCAGCAGAACCCCCAAACACCTGGAAACACATTATATATATATATATATATATATAATGTCTATATAATGTAATATATATATATATATATATATATATGAAAATATGTTTAAACAGCTCAACAAGAGGAAGTGTGATGTTCGGTCGGTGAACCTTAACCAGGCAGTTTAATTTAAACTGGACTAAGCCTTCAACCACAGGACATCAAACAGAGCTTCTTATTTACACAGAACTGTTGCTGAAGTCTGGGTGAAGCTCTGTTTAGAGGATTAGTTGTAAATAAGGCTGATATCGAACTATTTGGTACCAATAAAAACTGGTTTCTTATTTAAACCAGAGTCTTATTCAGATAAACGTCTGCTGCTCGTGTTTAGATTACATTTAATATCTGAGTTTTTTAGAATAACGTGTTTATAATTCACTGAACAAGGAGGTGAAAAGGGATCGTTTTGGTATTCAAGTATTTTATTGGCAGGAGTATTGATTCCCAGTCCTACCTGGACATGTTTTGGTGTTGTATGTCAGCTGATCTCTGACCACCAGAGAGCGCTGACTAGCTGCTCACTGTTATTTAAAGAAAATCTCCTTTTCATATTAATGTTGAACATTAGTCTGCTGATAGATCCTTCTCTTCAAATGTCTATTTATAATCTGTTTAAAATGTGTAAAACATATAAGTAGTGAGTGAAGTGCAGGCGTCCTGCTGGCAGCTGTGACGGAGCAGCAGCAGCAGCTCAGGGTTATTTTAGGAGCCGTCCCTGGAGGAGGTCCAGGCTCCACGGGGTCTGGCTGAAGAACCAGCAGCTGGTCCAGCGCAGAGCTCAGAGCGGATTTAAACACCTGTTTAACTCTCAGGTTTCAGTCCCAGTCCAGGATTATGTCGTCTTACATTCAGTTTAAGTTTAAGTTTCATCAGAATCAATCGTTACTTCTTTGTTCCAGTTTGACTGAAGTTTTAGTTTTTTTTTTTAAATGTATCTGTGAATTTGTCAGATGACGTTTTATGAAAACATAACTATAATATAATAAGTATTTAATCTTCACACTTCAAAATAAGTGAAAAGGACAAAAATAATCATCATATCTCAGTGAAATCTTTACTTGTGGTGTTTCAGCTTTTAACCAACAGGTTGAGTTTCAATCAAACAACAAGTCTTTGTAGCGTAAAGGAACAACAACACGTCTACAGACCGACATCCAACCAGGGCCCGGCTGACGGATCAGGTTTCAGCTCTGCAGCGGTCATGAGAGCAGGTGGGGACTGACTCAATCAGTCAGTCAGTCAATCAATCAATCAATCAGTCAAAAAAAAACTGATCATGGTCAGAAGCCAAACTTTATTGGCCCTGGTTGTTTCCTGCTTGGCTCTGATTGGCCCTGGTTGTTTCCTGCTTGGTTCTGATTGGCCCTGGTGGTTTCCTGCTTGGCTCTGATTGGCACTGGTGGTTTCCTGGTCTCGGTACTGGCAGCAGCTGCTCCTGGTCCTGGTCTGGACCAGCTGATAGACGCTGAGGTCCAGCTGAGAGTTTCTGAGTGTCGACCTCAACATCTGCACACTCACTTCCCGGTTATTAAAAGTTATCAAGCCACGTCTGATTGGTCGGATCTGAACGCCTGCAGGGACTCTGAGATGTAACAACACGTACTGCGCGTCATAAATGACATCTTTATTTAAAGTGTGATTCTCAGTTCCACACGTTTCTGTTTGTGATGTTTATTATCTGACAGGTTGTTTACTGTTCAATTATTCTGTCTTAAGTTCTTAATATTAACTCAAGCTTAAACAAATGGTGGACATCAGAAGTTGCATTGGAAATGTTTTCTGGTTCAGTTTGAGAAAAGTCTGAGAAAAGAAACTGTATGTTTATACATTTATATACACACATATTATATATTACTGTATATTATATATGTATATATATATAAACTGCATGTATATGCATGTGAGCGTTGGACTGCTGAGTGGTCTGAATGTGTCAGGATGAACTTTAAATATTTTGAAATTATTTAATCAGTTTCAGCTTCACTTGGTTTTCACATCAAGTTTCTGTAAAAACGTCAATGAGCTTTTTCTATTTATTAAAAACAGCAGAACCATTGATAACCACTGCACAACAAAACACATGACAGGTTCTAATTATTATAAGAGTTTAAAGCAATAAATCCAAAGTTCAGTAATGAAGGTGTTTGATTAGTTACTGTAATATATTTTAATGGAACCATTTAAGAACTGTTTCCCCCGTGGAGATAAACCCCGTCACTGACTGATTAACCCCAGATATCAGGTCCATTAATGCAGAACTCTGGTAGAAACCCTCAGTATGTTACAAGTGGTTTCGGTGGGTCCCTGAACGCCTCACAGAGCAGATCTGGTTCCAGCTGAACTTCACAGTTAACGAGGTGTAGCGCTGCCAGGTGGAGTCTGCTCAGGTGAGCCAACAGGTTTACAAAGCTGCTCTATCACTCATCGATCATCAGTATTAATATTTATTTATACAGCGTAATATTAGTACTTGTACTTATTGATCTTCAATCCAAACAGATAAAAACACAATGAAGCGTTTTATAAATCATCTTTATCTGTCAGGATTTTCTGTGTCTAACTATTTCCTGTTAAAACTCCAAAGCCCATAAACATCTTTGTGTTCAGCACATTGAACTGTGCTTCCCCTTCCTTTATATTTCATGTTATGTGTTTATGTATAAATGTGTTTCCTCTTTATGTTTAACAACGTTTTGGGATGAAAAGAAAGAAGTCGTATGTTGGAACAAAACGCATTTTATCATCTTAATACAAAGCCCTGACATTCCCGTTAACAGGAGCCTCAGAGTCAGTAATCAGAGCTCAGACGTGTGAATCAACGTCTGTGAAGTTTAGTTTCAGCTCCTTCATTTTTATCTCCTTCAGAGTAAAAGCTGAAGCATCACTCAGCTCCAGAACCATAAATAACACCGTCAGCTGTTCACTTCCTGCACACACACAGCTGTGTAATGTAACGAGGGGGGGGGGGGTTATCTAGCACAGGACACCAAGCACTAAAAATAGCACCCCCCACCACACCTCTGCTTGATTGACAGCCACCATGTGGCACATAGCTGGAGGAGCAACTGATAGCCCTGCTGCTGATTCCCTTAAAAAGCCATCAGCCGCCCAGCTGAGAGTCCAGCCTGATGCCATCAGGGCTATTCTGGGACGTCCCGTTATAACCTTCACCACGGAAAAGCAGCAAAAAGCCTCCAAAGCGTCAGTGTGACTTTGTGAAACGTGACAGTAAATGAATGGAGTCTGGTGTGTGCCGGGACACCACCGGCTGGGTGTTAAAGCCAGCAGGCGTCACTCACAACTCTGCACAACTTTAAAGACACTTACTTGTCTGCACAAGGATGCCTGGGATGCCCGGGGGGGGCTGTCTTCAGAAAACCTTAAATCTCTTTATCCAGAAAATGTGTTCAGAAATCCAAAGGTAGAACGAGCTGCGCCTCCGCACCCCCACCCACAAACAAAACTACAGGCCGGCAGCGGCGTGCAGTTCTGTTTCTCCTCCTGACAGCAGTCCCTCCAGCCGAGGCGTCCAGGCCGGGAACGCTGAGTCTGCTCAGAGCAGGCGGCGAGGCGGGGGGCCTTTATACCGCTGTGACATCACACGGGCCGGGGCGGGCCATTGGTCAGCCTCACACGGCCCTGCAGGGGATCATGGGAGGACAGGGGGGGCATTTTATAACTCACCATCACACCTGTCAGACAGAGAGACAGAATACACCATTGTTATTACTATTATTGTTGTTATTATTGTTATAATTATTATCAGACGTTCTGTTCCTGATTCACTCATTATTCATTCGGCCTGTCAGAGGACATCAGCTCTAAATGTAATCTGCAACTAATCAATTCATTGTTTAAAGAGTTTAGCTCTAAATGAACCGACTCAAGTGTTTCTGGAAACACTGTGGGCTGTTAATGTGCTTTTCATCATTATTAATAATATATGAATATGTGTGTGTGTGTGTGTGTGTGTGTGTGTGTGTGTAGCCCTCTGAACGTCTGAAGAACACAGAAACAATCAATGTGATCAATCCTGCATGTTGAAGTGATTCAGTGCACAAACACTCACCACATGCAGCCGAGACACTGCAGCTATTCACGTGTAATTAAAGTATTTTAAAGTAAGATAAATGCCAGGGACGTGCAGAAGTGTGTAGTACTGTCCCGTGTGAGCACGTGAGGCAGTTTAAACACGAACATTAAGAAGCTTAAAAACGGAACATTCTTCGTGTTTAAACAGAGAAACATGTTCAAAGTTAGGAGTTAGTGTTTACAGCAGTCGTCCACAGTGCAGACGGTCATTAATAAGCTGTGTGTGCTGCACGTGGCATTTATTAATAATAATTTATTACACATTTAAACCAACAACGCTTCTTACCTGTCAGGTGGTCCGTCGGCTAGCGTTAGCCTCGAGCTAGCCCCATTTACAACCTCGGCATAATTTACTCCGTGGTCATTAGGTCATAAAAGTCCAAATGTATTTTTCAGTAGCAGAGGATCAGTATTCAGATATATTTTATCTTCCCACAATTGTTTTGTGTCATTGTTTGTTTGGGTTAAAGCGACGTTTAGCTAAATCCAATACGCCAGGTAGCTAGCTACTGCAGCGGAGCGGCGCAGGCTGTAGAGAGATGGGGTTTAAACGTCGGTCCTGTTGCGGACAAACATTTTATTGTACCGGGCAGAAAGCAGACATCCGTGGGATCATAAAAACACCTCCAGACGCGAGCTGCTGCTGGGAAACAGGTGATAAAACACAGTTTGACTTCCCCCAAGAGCTCTGGAAGAAGCGCCCTGTCACCGCGGCGCGGACTGACTCGCGAAGTGCTGCGGTCACCGATGGAACTACATTCGAGCTAACCGTAACCTGCTAGCTAAACGGCTAGTTAGCTAACGCTGACAGGGTAAGAATCACACATTTACAAGAACTACGGTGCTGTTTTATTGACTATGTTACATTAATTCAGTCAATAATCAATATTTAGGTTGGTTTGGTAACTCTGTGTTTCGCACGCTACCACCTGGAGTGGCAGAAGATGGAGGATCCAATCGTTAGCTTTAGCTTTAGCTCAACAACTTCAATCAATTATTACTATATAGACCCATTCACTACTTTTAGCTTTTACACCATTTATCAATTACTTTTAGCAAACTACTTCAACTGTTTATTCATAACTTAACTTTATAACTTTACCCACTACTTTTAGCTTGCTGAGGCTTTTCTGCTAACTAGTAGCAGCTGACTCCACATGCATTTAGTTTTTAATTGAATTGTAATTAGTTTTTAAATGAGTTCTGATGTTTCTCCTGGTTGGAAACCTCTGGATAAACCACACGAACCTCCGGCTTCTTACTGAAGTGGTTGTATGATTTAATAAATACAGGAAAACAAAAACACACAAAATATGTTTAATTTGAAAGAAAAACAGCTTCAGAATGAGACGTGAAACTAAGATCTCTCCTTAAATAAAACCAACCCCCTTAAAATCAGGGAATACATAAACAAACACTTTCTTAATTCAGTAAAAACTAAAACTCAGTGGATCTTATTAACGTTGACATTAATAATCCTGTTCAGATAATCACCTAATGACTAGACTGAAGCTGTTGTATTTTATTAATCTGGATCAATGTAAGAGATAAAAACGTGTTTTACTTAATAATACAGTAATAATTAATGATTCACAGCACAAATAAATTCAGAATGACTTTATTCAACAGTTGTGCTGAAGAAACGCAGATCAGTAAGTGACTTTACATTATTAAACATGTTGGAACCAGATTGTTTATCAGGTGAGACCAACACTTTTATTAATACCTGATCAATAACAGTAATCAATAGGATTCCTTATCAGAACTCTATTAACGTGTAGACAGTATTAATCGATGATAAATGTGATTCAGATCCTCTCATGTCCACTAGAGGCTGCTGGAGAACTCAGTGAACAGGTGGAGCTCTGAGGAAATTATATAAAAATAATAATAATAATAATAATATGAGATTTTCAGAATAAAAGCGCTGTCCCTTATAAGAGGAAACTGAAGCCCATTTCTGCCAAGAAAAGCAAACATCATGAATATAATTTAATTATCATTTAAAACAACTTACTTATGAAGTCCAAACTAATCTCAGAGTTATGACTTAACATCTCATAATTTCTAAATTAATAGTTTAGACTCATGTCTCAACACTGTGACTCGTAACTTAACTTATTGTTATGATTTTGTGATTGATTTCACTTCTTACATGTATATTTTTCACTTTCCATTGTTTGTTCTGGTTGTTTTTCCTGACAGAAATGGGCTTCTATATTAGTCGTCCAGATAAAACTCAAATGCATTGAACACTAATTATAATATAATAAAATGTTTGTGTCATAACACAGTGATTACACAGTTCAACCTCCAGCAGTTATCAATTTATCTTGTGAATTTTTATATATTTTCAATACGTGTTTCAAACAAAACTGAATATATCAATTCTACACATCTTGTGTCCTAGCCTGAAGTGTGTGTGTGTGTGTGTGTGTGTGTGTGTGTGTTTTATAGGCCTTTTCCACTACAGGAAATGAACGACCTGTAACTTCACACATCGTCTGTGGTTCTGCAAGGAAGTGTGTTTTAATATTCATCTTATATTCAGAATATTCCACATGCATGTTTGCATCTCGTTATTACCCTTTCCACACTGGTGACTACATTACTGGTTTAATTACATTTCTTAAGCAACACTCAGGTTGCACACCTGGACTCTGGAGAGCCGGTCAGCTCCTTCACTCTTCTTTAATTTAATGATACTGAAGTTTATGACGAGTAAATCACTCTGTTGTTTTCTGTCTCACTACTGCTACTAATAAAATAAAAGCAGGTCACCTTTTTTTAACGACGTATATCTGAAACGCTCCGGTTTGTATCACGCAGTGGCAACAGAACCAAAGCCTTACAGGTTTCTATGAGTAAGTTCCCGTAGTGGAACAGAGGCATTAGAGTAGTACCAGGTATTATTATTAGAGTAGTACCAGGTAGAACAGCCACAGCAGAACACACAATGTACCAAACCAGGTGTGCCAGTCCACTCTGATGATATCAAACTCTTCGGCCAGCAGCCACTCATCACTGCTGCCGGCTGCTCGCCGCGGGCCACGATGACTGGCAGCCCGGGCCTCGTGTAACCCACCGTCTGAGTCCGACGCCTCCGGGACCAACAGGAAGTGTTCCTCGTCCGGGCCGGTGGCCGACCCCTCTGCATCTTTAGACCTGAAGCGACCATGATGACAGGAGGTCAGACAGCACACAGCCTCACTCTGGGCCAGAGGAACCCATCAGCAGCTCTGGTCCAGTACAGATTCATACGCTACAGGATCCTGACTGCGTCACCAGACAGCCAAACTAAGTTGGATGTGTTGCTTTATATTTCAGTGTTTGCTTCACGGCCTTTGTTGTGTTACTGTGCACACAAAATTAAACTATTACACATAATCACACTCCAGCAAACGCATCTTAATCAATTAATAAAAGTCAGAAAGCAAACAACCAGTGAATGATGAAAGGTTATCAAACTGAAGTGTAACTTTAACACACATGTAACGTGATTGATGAATTGCTGATTAATTGAGTTAAAAGTGAGAATCAACACACAGCAGTGATCAATAATCAGCATCCAGCTACTCTGTCTGCACGTCAGTGAGCTTCACACAGAACTTCACTCAATACTTTTGGGTGTTGTTAACATTTTGAATCCACCTCAGACAGAAGAAGCTGGTTGGACACGCACCATGTTGTGCTTGGTACCGCTGGAATACAAACTACGTGGTGAGGAAGCTAACATTAGTTAGTACTTGCTAGCTAATGTTAGTGCAACTTCCTTTGAAAAGCATGGCTTTATAGCTTGTTAGCATGTTAACATTAACTTTTTTAACAGCTTCTGTTTTAGATATTCTGCTGTTTTGTTGTGCATGTGCATTATAGTTGAATCCCCATTAACTGGTTTAATCTATTAGAGACATAAGCTTTCCAGCTAAGCTAATTCTAGCTATAAATGTATTTATTTAACTCTTTACAGGATGATCAGGTGTTGAGGAGGATTTGAATGGTTCATTAAATTTAAATATTAATATGTGGATGAATACAAGACAGATGTCTGAGTCCTTTACACCTGCGTGAGTCTTTACTGATTCTTCACTCTGAAGGGTACGCTAAAAACCAAACCACCGCGCAGAGGCTAGATGTAGTGGAGAGTGCCCGGGAATTTGAAAAGGGAAACTGGTTTACGAGCCTAGCAAAGACGTAGGTACAGGAAGTTACTTTACTTTTGGAAAAGAAGATGCCCAAGAACCCAAAAATCAAGATTACTATCAGGATCATGGCTTTCCGTCCGTGGCTTTCAGGTTATGCCATACACGGCTTTAACGTCAGCCTGTTACACGGTAACCCGACAAACAAGGTCAAGGTGCAGCTGCAAGATTTAACTGTGACAAATGGGACAGTGGGACACACCTTAATGCCAGGTGTAATATGATCTAGATTTAGATGTAGTGCAGCACGTTAATGCAGGTGTAAACGGTGCCTGAAGGTGAGTTGTGTAGTTAATAATCTCATAAAGCGTGTGTGTTATTGTGGAGCTGGTTATATGCTACCCACCAGGTGAGCCTGGGCTCTGGGTGTCCCGTCACCTCCACCTCTAGCGTCACTGGAGAGCCCTCCATGACGGTAGCTCTAGACAGGGGCCTGGTGAAGCAGGGAGGGCCAGGCTTAGAGGCTTTTCCCTGGGGAAGAGACTCTGCCTGGGAGAGAGGAGGAGGAGCAGGAATGGGAGGCCCTTGGATCTGAGGAGTAAGCCTGATCTCCTCACGGACGGCCATGGGCTGGCAAATGTTTGGGTCTTGGTCTGGAGTTAGTAGATGAGGTGGAGAGGAAAGGGGAGTGACATGCAGATTAGCCTGCTGGGCCAAAGCTTGGGTCTGTGCTCTGGGCTGAGGTGGAACAGTGGACTGAGGTGGAGCAGGGCTGCTGGGGGTCATGCCAGGGTCATGCACACACTGCTGGGTACAGGTGGAGGTCAAGGACTCGTGGAGGGAGTAGACTGTCTGGTGGCTCTGCTTGCTGCTGAAGCTATTACTGGATGTACTGATGTTGCGGACACTGTTTGGCTCTGGATGAACGGGGGCATGGACCTCAGGTAGACCACGACCCTGGAAGAAGGGGCTTTCTGGCTGTGACCTGAGATTGCTGCTAGCTTGTGGCACATTGCAATGAGTGTTTTGAGGGAAGGACTGACAGTAAACGGTTTGTTGGGTGACAGTGGTGGTTGTGGTAAGGCTGCTGGAGACTGAGGATGTGTCCTTGCTGGTTCGGGACGAAAGTAAATCCTGATTAAGGCCACTCCGGGAATCCAGGTAAGACTGTGGAAGATTGCTTTCTTGAGGGATGGTTCTGCTGGTTTGTGGGCAAGTTGCATAGGATTTGAGGACCCCAGTGTCTCGGGTCCTGTCTTTGTGGAGAACAGAGCCTGTGAGGAGGGGGCTCTGAGCAAACCCTCTGACCCGGAGGACGGGATCGATCGGTGGCAAGGTCGCACTCTGGGACACGAGATATTCATGATGATGTGAACTCAGGCTGCTGCTAGCATGTGGAAAGGTGCAGTGAGTGTCTGAAGGGGAGGACTGGCAGTAAACGGTCTGCTGGGTAATTGTACTGGTGCTAGTGGGACTGTCCCGTTGAAGTTTGGTGACTGGGAATGTTTCCTTCCTAGTTTGGGAATAATTTATGTCCTGATGGAGGCCACCCTCAGAGTCAGGGGAGGACTGTGGAAAACTCTTTCTGTCTTGCCAAATGTCAGTTCTGGTTTGGGGAAAAGTAGTGCTGCATTTGAGGGATAAAGTGTCTTGTGGAGGGGTCTTGTCCTTGTGGAGACCAGGGTCTGGACCTTGACAGTGCTGAGGGCTGGACTGGGGGAAGGTGGGGCTGTTATTGAGCTCTGCCGCCTGGGGAATGGGATCAGTCTGTGGCAAGGTGTCACCTTTGGATGCAGCATTTTGGATGATGTTACTCTGGGGATCTGTACTCCTCTGAGGAAGGTTATACTGACTGTTGTTTTTGTTTAATAAAAGCTTAGTTTGTGACGGGCTCCTCTTCTCAGGGACGTTGTCCTCTTTGGAACAACTTTCTTGGGTTTTGCTCTCGTGGACTGGGTTAGATCCAGAGGGGAAGCTAGGGTCTGGGCCGTCAGCTCTCTGGGGGATGTTGACTGTGCTGGTCTCTCCAGTCCTGCTGGTGAACGGGCTTAGAGCAGGAACTGTCAACGGACTCTGGACAAACGAACTGGACTCTGATCTGAACCTGTAACACACACAACAGGGACAAACTCTTGTATCTGGACAGCCTTTTGGTGGATTAGTGGGCTACAGCTCACACTAAGAAACTGCAACTTTCAGAGTTCAAACATGGCCTGTGAGTTGTGTTGCATGTCTTCACTGTCCTTCTCCGGCCCCTTGTCTTATCCAGAACATTGCTTTGTTAAATTTAATCTATTGGGAGTTATCGGTATAGTTTGAGGCTCTTTTGTAAGGTCTATAAAGAAATGGCTTCCCCAGTCTAACCTTGAATTGCCTGCACAGAGCCCGGTCCTCAACCAACAACTCTAGACTTTTTGAAATGAACAAGAACGCCAACTGTGAACTAAACCTGATCACCGAACATCAGTGTTGGACTCCACTAACGCTGTTCTCTGCAGAACAGAGTCTGAAACCAGAAGAGTGGGGTCTGTTGGAGCAGCAGATTAATGGTGTCACAGACAGGTTACACTGTCACATATGGAGGAAATGTTCAGCTGTCCACATACTCTTGGGCCACTTAGCGTAGCTTGCTAGTGACGTAGCTTGCTAGTGACGTAGCTAGCTGCTGCTGGTGCCTACAATCCCAACAACAGCAAGTAATCCTGTTCTGACTCTGCGATTTGTCTGAATACAAACCTGGTGCTGTTGTGAAAGCTTGGACAACTCTGGCTGGACTCTCTCTGCTGTCGGCCCGCACCAGTCCCACTGTGCTCTGACTGGGCACGGTGCTGGTGGCTGTGCTGGTTGATGTGGACGCTGTGGGAACTGAAACAGAAGCTCTCCTCAGCATCTGACTGAACCATGTAGGACTCTGGTGTCTCTGCCAGCGGCGGCAGGGAAATGTCGTCAGGTGACGCACACTCGTATTCGTCATTGGAGAGAGAATCCTCAGTCATCACTTCCTGTTTCTGGAGCTCCGCCTCCGACACGCATCCTGCTGATGCATCCTGGGTAAGAAGAGATGAATCATATTGTGCACTGTCACAGGAACACGGATGTTTAAAATCTCTTCGTCGTTCTCGGACTTGTTTAATTTATAGTTTGTACATGAACTCAAATATCCTCTGTGAAATAACCCTGCAGCTAAGCTAATGACAGACAACAGGTAAGTAGAGCACAAGTTTCTGATAGTTTGTGGGAGATTTCAGTTTTAAACTTACAACATTGACGTCTTGTTATCCCACAAACTTTACTGGATGAAAATATTGTAAAATAAAAGATGATCTAATGAACTCCTTGATCATTAACCTGAAGCAGGAAGGAAGCGGAGGTCGCTTGCTGTCCCACTTCTCGTGTCTCCTTCACCTGAAACTCCTTCTGGATGTCAGAGAACGATGGGCCAATCACAGAGAGAGGGGGCGTGGCCTGAGGCTCCGTGGTGAAAGGCAGTGATTGGCTGTGAATGGTGTGGGCCCGTCGGTTGGGCTCCACCGAGGAGCAGGAGAGGCTGAAGGTGTGGGTGGAGCAGTAGGAGGAGGGGAACCTCTCGCTGTATAACTGCTGTCTGTGACTGAAGGAGACATCAAACAACACTTTATATAAAAACGTATCGGCGCATGAGGTTCATCCTCTGGGGAGCAGGAATATACCTGCTCTCTGAGATGACTGCATGTCTGTCTGCTTCCTGACTGCGGCTCTTCTGTAACGGAGGCTTCCTATTGGCTGCAGTCTGCTTCCTGACGGGAACCTTCCCATCATGCTCGGCGGTCAGTTCGGGGGTGTGGCCTGTCTCCTTCAGCTCATACTGGAAGCCCAGGACAGATTCATGTGTATATATATATGATCTATATGATATGTAATGAAGTATATTGATCGTGGTTACCATGTCGGCTGCCTCCTGTATGCTGCGGTTATCCGTCTGGTTTTCCTTCTTCTCGGTGTCTTCGTCTTTGTCTTCTGTCTCATTGTCTTTCTTCTGCTCCGTCTCTTCCTTCATCACTTTCTCTCCGTCGTTCTGCTGCAGTTTGAGACTAGCATTACATCTCTGCATCTATAATCTCGATAACTAGTTATTTAAATACATTTTCTATTTGCATAAAACATAGCAAACTATTTCAAACCACGTCACGTGTGGCACAAACATCTGAACCTTAAAGTTTTTAGTCTTAAATTAACTTAAATGACTGATTCTAAGACACTTGTGTGTGTGTGTGTGTGTGTATGTGTGTGTGTGTGTGTGAGTGTGTGAGTGAGTGTGTTTTACCTTCAGTTTGGCCTCCAGCTCCATCAGTCCGTCACTCAGCTCTCTGATGGACTCCAACATCTCTGAGTGTTTACTGACCGTCTTCTCTATGTACCGCCGCCCCTCCTCCACCCCTGACACACACACACACACACACACACACACACACACACAGTTTGAAACAACAGAAATTAGGATTTAATTTAAAACATCTGTAACACCTGAACACTTCATGTTGTGATTAAGAAACGCAGTTAGCTAGCAGAGTGTGAACAGTTCTACAGACAGTAGCTGAAAGCAGTGACTGAATGATTGAGATGATGAGTTAGCTGGTCAGTTCAGGTCCAGTTGAAGTGACTGAGGGGAACCAGCTGTGTTGTTCCTCACCGTGCAGTCGCACAGCCAGCTCGGTGATCTGACCAATCCTCTCTTCCTGCTGAGGAACCGTTGGCCAGACAAACTTCTCAAACTGCCGGTAGAGAACAGAGACGGCTTCTGTGCTGCGACACTCAGAAGAAAACCTCCTGACGCGAGCGATGGTCGCACTCGCCTCCTCGCACCAGAACTGATACTGTCCACACAAAACAGTAATAACAGGCGTATTAACACTAACTACAAATACTGCCATGAAAAACCTCGTGTTTGATCCAGAATGTAATGTTTTCATCACCTCCTCCATGGCCTGCTGCAGCCTGCAGGTCATCTCCAGGGTTTTTTGGTGTTCGCTGACACTTCGTCCAAACTCTCCCATCTGTCTCTGCAGCTCGTTGACAGCGTCCTCCACCTCCCGGGCCACGCCCCCGTCTTTGACCTCTGACCCCAGCCGAGCCGTCGCACCCTGCAGACGTTTCCTGAGCGCCTGCAGGATCAGACATTTCATTTATATTATTAATTTCATGTAAATCACGGTGTCTTTTTATTCACCTGTTTTTTAAGTAATGTTATAATTAGTTCAACCAGAGTGGACACGCCACATATTTCAAGAAAACCCACAAATATTACAGAAATGTTGGAAGAGTTGCTGATCACATTGATCACCACAGGCTCAGATCAGGAGGCGGACGTACCTGCAGCTTCTCCTCGTACAGCTCCACCTGCTGCAGCTGGTTCCTCACCGCCTTCACGTTCCTGGTCCTGTCGTTTCTCTTCACGTAGTTAAACTTCAGGTTGCTGAAGCGTTTCTTCAGCTCCTTAAACGAGTCACGAAGCTGGAAAACGAAACATCGGAAGAAAATCTGTGACCTGATGGCAACAGCTGGTTTTACATAAAGATGGTCCGTGTTTAAACATCACACCTCCAAGAGTTTATTCCTGCCAGAAGGATCATCAAATTAGATCTGTGGTCAATAAAATAAAACATAGTTTAATTAATAACATGTTAAAATATTGGCAATAATAAGGAACAGTTTCCTTAAGCCAGAAGTTCCATGTTAAAATGTCTTACTGGGTCCACTAAGAGCAAACCCCAATGTATTTAATGTAATGTCGGGCGGGCAGATCAGACCATCAGATAGCTGTTATATATTTCAGACACTTGTTTCTCACATAATAACTCCTTAGATACACCCTGTATCTTGTCTTTGGTTGTTCTTAGCTGAGTTTTGCTCAGTGTTGATGTAACTGCAAGCAGATGGAGCTTTGATAAGATTATTTTTAGAGCAGCAAGGTTTAAATCCAGAAGGACATTTCTGCGTCTGACGGGAGGAACAGCGCTGTCAGATGGTGTCAGATGGCTGATCTGTCAGCTAAGGACAGCTGAGAGAGAGTATAGCAGAGGGAGACTCTGTAACCGACTAGTTGAACAGAGGAAGGTGTTTGAATCAGACGCTCAGGAGGTCGCACTGTTTTTCCAACATTGAGGTGGAGGGGGAGTCAGGGTTGTTTGTTGTTTGTTGTCGTCTGGGGAAACCCCGAACTATACAAGAGTAAGGAACACTAAAATAACGGTTACATGGAAGCTTACCATAATTACCAGGAAGTACCAGGAGGTAATACAATGAGTTTACCTTCAAAAAATGCTGAGAACCATGAGGTACCTCAGAGAGATTACCTCCAAGAAATACCATAAACTAACATGAACTATCCCAGACTATCAGGTACACCAGAAGATCACGAATTACCCCAAAATGATTAACTCAAAGTATTACAAAATGTCCCTGAAGTAAAGGACCCCAGAAGATCATGAAGTACCCCAATGTACTGAAAAAATGCCCCTATGGCGTATAAAGTACCCTAAAAAGCCAGACCAGAAGATAACCAGACCACAAAGCACTAAATACCATACCATAAAACATCTCAGCGTACCATGAACTACCAGGAAGATTACCATGAAGTATTATAAAATGATCCAGAGTACCCTGTAGTATCTCAGATAACTATAACATGAAGTACCATGGAGTATCTTTCAGAGGTCAGCTGGCAGACTCTGTCATGAAGTACTGCACCTCTGGGGATCATTAATGAACCCCAAATACTCTGAATGTCTGTGGTGAGAATAAACAACCCACCAAAGAACAGAAATAGAACCAGTCCTCAACAAGTCATACTTTTTAAAAGAACTCTCCTTCCAGCAACAAATGAATGTAGATTCCCCTTCAGGTGACTCAGCACTGTGGACACCAACAAGTCCAAAGGGTCGACGTCATTCTGCGTCTCACTTCTTCTCTTTAGCCTCAAACTCACCCCTCATCCCTCTGATTGAATGTTCATGGTGAGATTTAGTGGTCGTGTCCCATTCCAGAACTTCCCAACTTCGCTCTGGAAGTAACAGTTAAGTCCTCCAACTGGGACATTTTTCACCACTAATGTTGTCATCGAGGGCCAGTGGTGCGCTCCACCATCTCACAAGTGTAAAGACTCTTTGTGGAGTTGATGAAGAAGCTTGACAGACTCTTGACAGAACTTCACAGGAACATGAACACAAGTCCAGAATTCACCCTTTAGGTGTTTCTCATTTCAGGCTTCACCGCCGCTAAAGGGCGTCGTCTAGCAAGGTGTGTCTTTCAGAGGAATGGGGTGACATTGCCTCTCCTCGTCCCCAAATGAAAATGATCCACATGCATTGGATTTTGGGATACTGTAGACACAGACGTGTCTTCTAAATGCAGGCAAGGGTCTTGACTTGGTCTTGACGTACTGACTTCAGAAGGTCCCTGAAGCTTCAGCACCTGGTTTCTATTCGACTGCTCGATGATGTGATGATGCATCAAGGGATTCAACACCTTGGGAAAGGTTTAGATAAGTTGCACAGGGTCATAATGCAACGAGACACAACGTTTCTTGTGTTTCTTGGTATTTTAGCCAACATTTGATCGTCGATCTGATGCATAGTGTGAAATGTTGGCAGAAATGCGTTATTCATCACCAGTGCACTTCTGCTTGTGCATTCTTCATGGTCATCCTGGGATAGTTTAAGTGGGTGTGCCGGTGGAACGCAAGGTAAAAACAAAACATGGACCTGCTCCATAGCCACTAGTGGTCAAACAACTCCACAGACGACCGTTTGATAGGTCAGAACTGTGGAGCTTTAGAGACTGTGGGAGATCTGCAGACTTCAACACAACTCTGACTTTAATTTGAAAGCTGTAAAACCAACATGCTATATTCTGTTTTGTGACGGGTTAATGCAACTCGTATTTCTATTTTCCAGCTGCAAACAGCAACACAACTCAAAGCTTCACAACTGAAAACACTGCTAACTAACTAACTAACACAATGGCTAATTTGTTAAATTTACATAAATGTCACAGACAGTGTTTAGCAGAATGTGTGAAAACAGAATTTACTAACGTGGAATACTTCATCCTAAAAGTTTTCAGTAATGTGAACACAGTTTATCATTAATATAAAGCACCGTTAGTGGTATTGACCCAAACCACATGATGATTTTATAAATCTTATTTGTGACAAACTCAAAGAAATAAGTCTGCTAGTGTGTAGCAGCGAGTCTCTGGTGTCTCCCAGCTGCTCCTGCAGGTTTCAGCGTGCTACTGATATGCAGCAGCAGGTGCATGATGGGAAATACCTGTTGGCTGACTCGGCCTGTATTTCTGATCTGTCCAGCTGACTCTCTCCCTCTCTCTCTCTCTCTCTGTTTGGTAACCTCTCTCTCTCGCTCCCCCTCCAACAGCTGCTGCTCAGCTGTCCAATGACACAGCAGACTGAACCAGTAACACCAATGAAACCAGTTAAAAATATATTTTACATTTTACATTTTACAATTTCACAGATTTACCTAAAGAGGGCACCAACATGTTTGGGTATTTAACTCGCCACCATCTTTTACTGGAGCCAGAAAATGTGATGTGAGGCAACACTTTATTAAAAGCCTGGAGGCCCGACGCACCAGACTGGCACAGTGTTAGAAACTGATGGAGTCACTGCTACTCTCAGGGCAAAGATCTGCAGCCAACCTGCAACATGCTACTGCTACAAGTTAGCCGCGTTACCTATGTCTGCTAAGTAGTTTATGAGCAAAGAGTGTGTTTATCCAGCAGACATATTTGTCCCACTGAGTCCTGTTTTAACTGTGTGCAGAACATTCCTCTCTTGTGGAGCAGTTTATTCTCACTGGTCATCACTTCCTGTGCGGTACTGGATCTTCAACAGCAGGTCAAATAGAAAGCTAACAGGCTGTGATAGTTTCCATTATGGACTCCTGCACTTTCTGTTTCCTCAAAGGTCGTCCCGTCAGGACGGGTGCAGGTCAAAGTGCACCAAAGTGGAACATGACTTGAAACATTATTTCACACTCTGTGAACAAATTCACTATTAATTCAATTAGAATTAATTGAATTTTCTGAGAAATGTCACAATTTTAAATGGTGGTGTGACGAAACTTTAACACTGCTCACTAACTGTCTGTCTTATAGCAATGTCCCTAACTGTTACACACTGCTAATACAGGTCCACATCATCCACAGAGCTTTAAAGACTCTAAATGACCATTAATGCCAACCAGTAACACCATTACTGTCTAACACCAAGTGCTAATGCTACCAGCATGTACACATAGTTCAGCCTCTCAGTATTATCTGTGATCCAACAGTCTTAGAGTCAACAGACTTTATAGCAGCATCTAGTGGACATTAGGGGCTCTGCAGCTCTACACTGAGCACAGAAACCATGAAACATCATGTGTTTTTGTGTTTTCGGAGCCTCTCTGCATCTTTTAATTCTGCTCTGATAACAACTGATCATCGGTGAGCCATCGGGTCCAGTTAGTGACTCCTGCTGTGAGCTGAAGGACTTTATGGACTCCAATAAAGTCTAAATGTGTCCCGCTGACTTCAGTTATATTTAGACTGATGAACCCGAGCGAGTGGCTGCAGATCAGTGTCCAAGTCAAGGCCAATGAAATAAATATTCTACTTGAAATCTAAACAGTTTTATTGAAATCAGCTGTGCAGTTAACCCTTTAAGTCCAAAATGTTAAATACACAAGTTTAATTTGTAGTTTAAGAGTCAGAGAAACTTTAGAAGATGAATGGAAATATAATGTTTCCAGTAATTTGGTGCTAATTTTAGTGGAAATAAAGACTTTTTGATAATGAATACACAATTAAAGAATATTTAACTTGGGTTTAAGTTGAGTTTCTCCTTTCATGCTCTTTGGGAAACACCCTGTTAAATTATTAGGAAGTTATTTGGATATTACACTAAATTCGATCAATAATAAAATGAGGATTAATCTAATTGATCCGAGTGTGTACAGACAGGGCCGGGAATCACACTTGCTCTCACCCAGTGAAATCCTGCTGGTGGTTCAGGCAGACAGACAGACAGCCAGGCAGACAGGCAGGCAGACAAACAGACAGACAGACAGACAGACAGACAGACAGACAGGCACAGAGCTGGCAGCAGCCCCCTCTGCTGGTCGTACTGATGAATAACAACACAAAGCAACCAGGGCTCTGTGTCAGAACATGCTGGATTAAGATGCTTCAGGTGCAGCCGTCTCCCCCCCACCTGTGACCTGTGACCTCACCTGGCTGATGTCATCGTTGAGCAGGCGGGTCAGAAGCTTTCTGCTGAGTTTCTCATCCCGTCGAGCTGCTTCATTCAGCCACGAGACGCAGAGAGAGTCCAGAGAGAGGAGACGAGCCTCCAGCTGCTCCACTCTGAAACATGTCCAACCCTAACACATGAAAAAATACTCCTTTACAAATCTTACTTGAGTAAAAGTACAGACGTATTCTCAGCTTCATGTAGAAAGAGTACTGTTCTACAGTAAAATGTCTCCTTTGAGATCTGATTCTATCTGCTAGGTGGCGCTAGTTTTAACTGCTTTATACACAGTTAGCTAGTTTAACTGCTTTATACACAGTTAGCTAGTTTAGTCCAGTGGTTCCCAGCATAGGGTTTTGGCCCCTCCAAATAGTCACCAGATGAATCTGA
>JAVQJD010023678.1:0-28066 GCA_036023655.1 Nannoperca australis | reverse complement strand
GCCCCCCCCCCCCCCCCCCCGCTTGAACAATCCTATGGTTGGTATTCTTTATGCATGCACATGCTTTCATGCCCCATATTGGATTTGCTGATAAAAATAGAGGGAAAAATGACAAGAATATTGCGAGCTAACAATTTTGACGTGGATATTCAAATGTGCTCCTGTGAAGTGTTGTTGAGAGGAATGAGGGCTGCTCTGAGGTCAGATCCAATACTGCGGGCCCAGATCAACATTAAAGGGGAACCAGCTCCCCACGCCTGATCCAGAGTCAGTTCATTAAATATTAATGCTGCGTGTGGTATTCCTGGGAGCGTAGCCCGACCCGAATACAATTACAAGCAATAAACAGCAGTTCTGCTTTAATCACAAGAGCAACGTTTACATGATTAATGCAATATACTCCAATCTCATATCGCTGTTATGAGCTCAAGCTGAGAGCATAGTGCCAACGTTGTGATTATGCACATGATTATGTTGATTTTTTTTTATATTACCCCTTTTCATTTGTCTTTATCGTGGACTCCAGGATTTCCAGTGTAGGTGACATGGTGTGGATCTGCAGATGAAGCTCGCTGGAAGCTCTGAAACGCGGCCAGCTGGAGATTAACTCGAGGCAGGTTTGAAGCCATCCCAATTCTGCCTTTCTCCCGACATCACTACACAAAACATATCAAATGTGCCGCATTTATCATCTTCTCAATTTTCCGCTTTCTAAAATGCTCCATATTTCTTATCTTTGTATCTCCATTCAGCTATGATATCCTAAAAACAGATCAAGACAAGGGTCAAGAAGTGCTGAAGGGTGATCCGTTAAGACAGGATCAAGTTTTTCATAGTACTTTTTATTAGAGCTTGTGACTGTGAGTGGAAACTATGACGTTTCCTGGCGAGGAAGGACAGCGGCAGCTGGACTGAGGTCCATGCAGAGGTTCTCAGAGCTGTATCAAAATGTAAATGAAGAAACCGAGAGAGAGAGAGAGAGAGAGAGAGCGAGAGACAGAGACAGAGACAGAGACAGAGAGAGAGAGAGAGAGAGAGAGAGAGAGAGAGCGGCAGTACAACTCCTGATTAGGCAAACACACTCCTGATTAGGCAGAATCAGTAAGCTAAGGACAGCATCAGTGTGATTGGAGGTGGCGGTTAGAGAACTGAGCAGCAGTAAAGAGGCTCTCAACACTGATGGCCAGCCTGACTGCTACTTGACCCACCCTTACAGTGGCAGACCTCTGCAACAAGATGCCATAACCCTCCCACCCCCAACCACCGCACACAGGCACATCACAGACACTACCTATGCTCTTTGACTTGAACACCAAAAACTGATTTTCATCACCCTCATCAATAACCAATGTTGGTATCTTTGAACCATAATCTGACTTTTAGTTGCTGAAGCTTGAACAAAACGCACTTCCGTTGTGTCTTCGTCCTACTGAAGATAGAAGACGAACAAACTGTTCATACATGTTGAGGTGGACAGTTGTCTTTCTCAAGGGCCACTTTTCTTTATTACCATCATGCTTTTTATTCTTACCTTTATACTAATCTTTTTGGGGGTCACACTGATATTTTACAAAAGATCCCGGCATTGTAGCGCACATGAACTGAAGGCAACTCATTCATTGGACACATTGAGTGAGTCGTGTTCTTACATCATTGGGTCTTCATGGACTTTACTCTGCAACACTGATGTTTTCTCCTGACGTGTACATGATTTTAGACCTGCTTCACACAGTAGGAGGAGAGGGGAATGATTCAAATAGCTTGTTAGTTTCCCACCAGGTTGTAAGCGTGTTGAAATGTGGGTAGGCTTTAATTGTTTGATCAATAAATAACAGGTGTTTTGGGGAAAAGCTTGGTTTTTCAGGGGTGCCAGCCATGTGGAAACTCTGTTTTGTCTGGTGTTGTGTATTCAGTCTGGTCCAGGTGTAGGAAACAGATATTCAGAGTCTAGTTTCTAAACCTCTTGTTATGTTTTACCCTTAGGTACAGCGTTGTCAGTGTAGTAGATTTTTGGGAAACTAAAAATGTTTCCAATATGAGTAGGTTGTAATTTGTTATATCAGATTTGTGGTCCTCCATTGTGTCTTGGATGTTTTCATGAAGGGCGTGAAATTACAATATCAGTTTGTGTCGGTGTTTGAAACGTTCTCGTGGACAGACAAGTGATGATTCTTGACCTTTGCCTCCCAATCATTCACATAAAGATGTGGAATTTCTTTGTGAGTATCCAGAGATGTCACAGGTATGGCATATCATATGATGTTCAGCATGAGTACCATTGATCTTTTAGCATGCTGGACATTCGGAAATACAGTATGTCATTGTTACATTATAACTGGGCCACAATTAAGAAACAACCAACTATTGCAAGTGTCATCACTTGTAGTTGTTTCAACAGACCGTGTTTCAGTTGGGATGTTTTTTAAGAATGTGCATATGAATGGATGGAGTGAGATCCTTTGAGAATAGAGTTCTTGATGTAAGTGATGTTTTAAAAGTTAGGAGGATGACAGACAGGTTATAAACTTTCTAGTTCGAGTGTAAAGCTGTGATGCATGCAGTGTAATGCGTGCTGCAATTCCTTTTTTTTTTAAAGTCTTCTCATGTGTCCCCAGGCTAAGATACCTGAGCAGCTCTCTCTTCCTCCCTGCTGCCTGCCGTTTTACCCTTTCATCCTCTCCCGTCCATTTTCATCTTCTGCTGGAAAGGGAAACCGTGTTCCATCTAAACTGCCAAACACTCACTTTGAAATATATCCACCCCCTCCATCGAATCCATCCCAAATCTGCATATATCTTTATTTCTCTGTCCTTGTGTGTCCGTGGATCGACTTCTTTAATCGGGCTGATTTCTCCCTGAGTTGTGGACGTGTAGATTTGTGAACCGGTCCTGGTTCTGAACATTGGCTCGTTGCCTGGTCATAAATCTCTACTCTCTGAGTTCGGGTCCAGACCTGGATCTCACCATGCTACCCCTCCTTCCTGCCCGTGACGGAAGAAAGCCATAAACCTCCCTGGCCTATAAACTGTCCCGTTGCTGGAAGACACATCTCTCCCTCTGTGCTTTTTATGGCCAATTCTCATCTTAGGACTGTATATAGGCCCTCCTGAAGCTGAAGGATGACTTGCTGTCATGACAAACAATGGGATAATTAAGTGCAATGAAAAAGCTGGATAACAGGTGCAGTATGTTGCTGAGAGGATGTCAGGCGTTGGGTGCATTCCCAGTCTGTCCTTAAGGGGAGATAGAAATTCATGTGACAATGACTTGACTGAGCCTGAATAACTCTTTCTGATTCACTGTTAAGTGCTTCTTTTAGAAGTGGCAGTTCAGTTACGTGTAAGAGAATTTGAGCGATGACACAAATGACATTTTTGCCTTGTAGCTCCAAATGTGTTGCAGGATGAATGTATGATGCAGTTCTACAGTACGGCACAGTACAGCGTCCCCCAATCATTTCACTTTCTCTGCAGATGCCCCGACCAACCAATAATAGAGTCTCTACTGCAGCAAAAATAACAGGATCCCTCACTGGCTTCTCACTGGTGAAAGACAATTTTGTTCACTAGAGGCCATAAGCGGGCCAGAAGTACCACCAGAGGATCACGTTCACTTCCCCATCAGACCTATTTTTAGTGGTGTTGCCCTGTTCTGAGACCTCAGCAACAATTTTGGTACAATGTTCTCCTAACCAATACAACGGATGGACAAAGCTACTAAAAGAAAACCCAGGTTGTTTTACTTTAATTTGTTCTCCTTTTACCTCTTGCTCTTTAGGGAAGTCTGATTCCGCTTGATTCGTCTTTAGATAAATCATGAAACATAATTGATAGTTAAACACTTTAATTCAAGTAAATTATTGAAGCAAGATTTTCTAAATTGGAACAAGACTAAAGAGTCTGGAGCCACAGCTCTGTGAGGCTGTACTCCGGCTCAGCAGTGCGTCGAGCTAAATGCTCAGCCACCAACATGTTTCATGTTCAACTGAAGACAGTTGACAACTGACAACAAACAACAGTGTTGTGTGGCCACGTGCTTCTATTCAGGCTTTATTAGATTTGAAGTAGAGGGGGAAAAATTGCCAAAATAGATCTGTGTTACCCCCCCCCCCCTGCATCCCAAAGACAAGCAATCAAGTGGGTAAACACACACACACACACACACACACACACACTTGCTACAAGTGGCTGTGGATGTTTGTCCTTCTCTCCTCCATCTCTCCCTCCATCCAGGCTAATCTCCTATTAAAATGGCACTGACTCTGTGTGCTGTGTTTACCCCGGCGGATATGAAGTGTGTGTTCCTATTTCTTTTTTCTTCTACCTTTTATTTTTTTTATTTTAACCAATGCTTTGTTGTTTGAAGTGCTAATTCGGTTGTTCTGCCTTTATCTTGTGATCATAGGGCTCTCTTCTAGCCTCTCACTTCACACCTCTGGAGGGACACGATCGGTCCCAGGTGAAATTAAATAAAATAAAACCAGTGCTCCATTATTGTCCAAACAGCAAATTGAATGCTTTTTTAAACAAACTTGAACAAACTCAACTTTTCACAGACCATCGTTCTATTTATTGTTCTACAATGGGTTGCAAGGTTTATATTTGCACTGAACAGATACAAAATAAACACTTTATTTGCCAAGTTAATTTTGCACATATCCAGAATTTGTCCTTTGCATTTAAATAATTAGAAGCAGTTGTTGTCTGGCACCTGAGGACCAAATCCAAATCTGAACTAAGTGCATTGACCAATAGAGAGAAGGAGAAAGTTACTGAAAGGCATATTCCCATTAAGCTGGGTACTTTTATCTACACCAGCAGTTCCCAACATAGGGGTCAGGGATCGCCAAAGGGTCCCACAAGAAGTCAGAGGAGTCAACCAGATAAGAAAAGAGATAAGAGAGTAAAAAAATACATCTTTTTTTGACTTTTCTTTAAATGTTCCACCTTTTCAGGCCTCTAGAAATCCTTCAAATGAAAAAGCACTCTTTGGTTGAACTCTTTTCATTAGGGTCCACAAGCCAAATGGGTTGGGAACTAATGATCTACAATGATGAGCACATGAGAGGCCTCTAGTCACATTTAAGGTTGTAGGTTTGCCCAAAGTACAGCACCTGTTACCTACCTCATATCCCCTCGTACCCCCTCATAGCTCCTCATATAACCACAAGTGAATAGTCCTTTACAACATGAAAGCTTTGTAAAATGCACACATCTGGAGCACTTTATATGGAAAAAAGAGGTTAGTGGCTGCTACCGTTGGTGATTACATCAGCATGTCCTGCAACTGTTTCAAAGTAAAGGCTTCTAAGCATCACAAGAGTTTTAATTTGTAGTAACAATAACTTAACATTAGAACAGGAAAAGGGGGGCCAATGAGACAACAGTAAGATTTGAATCTGTTAGGTTCTTTTAAATATAGAACTGAAACAAAACTCCGGCAACATCGACTCCCACATCACACTTTAGTGGTTATCTCTTGTCACCTGTGACGCCCGGACACCTCCACTGAGGGTGGGAATCTGCAGAGCAAGGCCATCGCAAGCTAGCACATTCGTACTCTGCTGTGCTGTGAAGAGCCAGTGGAAACTAAAATCTGTAAAAGAAGCTAAAGCACGCAAACACCCAATGGAAACATGCCATTACGTGCATGTCTTTGCTTGTGGGGGTAAACAAAAGATCAGGCTGTCAATCTCCCGATAGCTGCTGTAAAAGTGGCCTTTAGTAGTTAGTTTAGTTGTCCCTTTAAGAAAAGGTAGCATTCTGTGTATGTGTCTCTTCACAATATTTATGTCAGCTTTTACCGAGTGTGATAATCCATTCAGCATGGAATCGGATCCACTGGAACAATGGCTGAAAAGTACGTGTATGTGTTTGTGTGTGCGCGTGTCTAAACTGTGAGTGTATCTCAGCTGGAATATTTCAGTCAGGGCTGAGCTGAGCAGGTGACCCAGAAAAAGAGCAAACAGAGATGGAGGGAGTGAGGAAGCCAGGGGGAAAAAGAAAAAGAGAGAAAGTCTGATATTTATAGATACGAGGATAATGATGGTACCCAACAGAGAGTGTGAACAGAGACTTGTGGATAAAGAGAGTGTGTGTGTGTGTGTGTGTATGTACGGAGTTGGTGAGAAAACATTCATGCACTGAAACCTGCCTGTTTGCAGATAAGACTCGTACATCATCAATATCCCTCCTATACAATCCCAACGTATCAAACTGCAGCCAGTCCATCTACTTATTCCTCCATTCTTTTATTTGTACTTCCTGCTTCCAGCTACAGCGAGGTAAACTTTGTGAGTTTACGTGTTTTGGAGATAACAGATAAAGATGTTGGACCCAGACGTTAAAAAAAAAAGTTTGTCCTAACCTTAAAAAGGATTTTGTTAGCACAGGTTTGAAAGAAAACTTGAATTGTCCAGTAATCATCATTTCAGGGCTCCTCCATAATATTTGCAGAAGAAGACCGTGGGATGTTCTATGATAAGCTAGTAAGTGGACTTTGAGTTTATCACAGATTGGAAATAAAAATAAAAACTTGTTTTGCATTGTGTCACAAAATGAAATATTATATATAAATGCCGTTTTTGCCACTAAAACCTTTTTTGTGCTCAAAATAAAATTTAATGAGTTGTTGATTCTCAAATAATAACTAAATGCACTTTGTGAAAGAGCACATACATGCATACATGTGTATATATGTACACCGTCACAAAGGAAGGCAAACGTTGTCTCAGGAAAAAAACTAAAGTTTTGTGATAGTTTAAAACTTTACTGCAGTAAAAGTTCTTCTTTTCATTCATAATATTTCCCAACTTCCATCTTTGGAAATTCTCTGGCATGAAATAAATCAAATGTAAATATGCCAGCAGGAGCATGTTCAGTCCAAAACTATTGATACCAGCCTTCAGAAGCCCATACTGGTCAAACTCTATTTCCAGCAGCCTTTAAAAGCAACATTAATCCTTTTCTTTCTCCATCCTTTGTCCCTTCTTCCCCCCCTTCTTTGTTCCGTTCACCAGTGTCCTTCCCACCATGTTGTCATGCAGAGCCAGGCGGTAGTCGGTAGGCCTGCTGACACTCTGTTCCATCGCTCAGACCCACACTGTCACCTGCCTCATTAGTGCTGAACTGGTGGAGGAGAGGCACACAAAATCCAAAAGCTGCATGAACGCATGCGCGCACACACACACACACACCTCTTCCACGGCCATGTGAACGTACGTGCATGCAGCCACATTCACAGCCAGACATTCACATGCACAGGCAAGCATCTGCTCACTCAACTGAGAATGAGAAAGAATAAGGAGGGAATAACGTGTTCTAGGTCACTGATATGTGTGTGACAGCATGCCAGAGTGTATGTGCAGCAGAAGCCTTTTTACTGGGCCGACTGTCTTGCTGTGACAGAAGGTTTTGATTTTCCTCTTGTCTGACAGAAGTGACTTATGGCCGTACCGCTGTCTGTTAAAGACCCCAGGCCCCTCGAACAGGATGCTATGTGTTCAAAGTCCAGATATTATAGAGTACAGTCCAGCAAGCGGCCCTGGAACTAACATCCAACTAATAGGCCTATGGGTTGTTAAAGGCTGGGAGCAATTTCTCGCAACAAAACCTGCCAGTAGCTGATTTTGCCGTGCCAATATTCATCTTTTTACATTTTACCATGTTCATGCAAAAAAAATTAGTCAGTGTTTTGTCCTGAATTGTGTTCTTGGCAGAGTGGAACGGCCTCTGCAAAACAGCAATTATGAGACAGGGAAACTCATCACTAAAACCGAGTGTTATAATAGTAATGATGATGAACACATTCGTGCATACTTGTGTGGAATCTGATTAAAATGTCACATCAGTTCAGGTTAAGGGTTTTCACATAGGCAGCCAATGTAGTATTTATCAACTGTGCAGTAAAAGCCACATGAGGCTGTAATGCTTATTAAATATCAGAAAACTAAATAGCCAACTTTGCTCTCCTTAGATCCAGTAGTGGGAGGAAAAATGTAAAATTTGGGCTTGAGGATTGGCACCAGAGAAAGGCCTTGTTGACACCTGCAGGGTTTATGATAGGTAAGGTCGCCATTTCAGGACATTTCAGGCGATCCTGGCCATCCTGATATGGTATCTAGTACACTTCATACATCTTTAACAGTCTGTAGGTTTTTATTCAAACCAATCACTAGACTTTACATGAAGAAGCCATCAGCTGACAGCGGTGGCTTGGGTGAAAACCTACAGACTGTCGGATCTCATATTCCCATTCCTGTTCTGAGTTGTACTTTGTTAGCCTAAGCTGTATGCAACGTTAATTCTTATGTAAGTTTGAATATTTTATTCTTACTTAATACTTTGTTAAAGTCATTTTGACTGGGTATCTTTCTGGGAATGTGTGTATTTTTGTGAGGCTCTAATATTTGGCAAAAAATGAATATGTCAAATGTTAAATGTAAAATCACACTTTCTACCCCCACACAACCACATCATAGCTCAACCAGGCAGATACAGATTCAGTCAGTGCAATTAGACTCTTCATTAGCAGCACTGGCAGTCACTATCTGGGGTTACCATTGAATATGTGCAACAAATTCCATGCTAATCCATCCAATAATTGTCAGGAGATTTCCCACTGGGTCAAAGAGGTGTACCAGCAGCCTGGTGCCACAGAGTGATGCACTTAGCTAGTTGCATCATGTCCATTGTTTAGAGACAGTACTGACTAGTTCTGCACACATGCATGCTACTCATTCATTTTTTTCCTTAAGATGGATTTAGCATGGAAAAACTGTTGTCTGTATTTTTGCTTTGCTCCACTTTTTCCTTCTGCTTTGCTTCATTGTTGTTGCTGCTGCTGCAACATTCATTGTTAGCTTTACCTTGTTAGCCACAACCAGGTCACGTTTGACTCCACTGACAGAAGATGATGGATGCATTGTCTACAAAAAGTGGAATCTGAAACTCCATTTCGAAACCAATCAATCCGGTAAACACGGTCATTCTATGGTAGATGAGAACATGCCTGTTTTGTGTTATTGCTCGGGGATAATCAGTCCCATGCTGGAGGTTTAAAGGAGACTTGGTGAGGCGAAGGGAGAGAGCTCTTCCACAAACATGTGGAGAAAATAAATCATCTGAGGTTAGAGAACTGTGAGGAGGAGAACTGGAAAGAGAAGTGAAGAAAGAGCGAGAAAAGTTGTGTCCTTGTGTTCAGGGTTGTGTCATGTCACGTTATTCTGATGCACAAGCTGACTGGCATTTCAAAACAGCACAGACCACCTTGACAACCTCTTGACCCACCCTACTTCAAAACCTTGCAGACAGACGTCTTCAGAATCACACCACACATAGTCAGACCTGGACGTGTCCTCAATGTGTGGGTGTGTGTTTTGCGCCTGTCCATTGACCCTGCAGACCAGAGGAAACAGATGCTTAGAGAGGCGCCTGGGTTTACACAAGACCAAAGGATCAAACCCAAACCACAGCTAGCAACGGGATTATTGCTCAACAGCACTCACACACACAAACAGGAAGCTAGTTGGACCGTTAAGGCTGATATGTTAGATCTTTTATCACATCATATACATGTTCTGTTTGGCTTTACAGTGCTTAATTCAATTCAATGCATTGTTGTTGTTTATGTTCCTTCCACTGTGACTAGCTTTTCCTAACCTCAACCACAAAATCTCATCAATGCAATGACATTTTGCTGAAAGGCAGGCTACTGAAGGTCTTACTCATTCTTCAGTCCTTACTTCTAAACATTATCTACCCATAAAAGTGACAGTGGTTTCTGCCGACATTTTGAATAATCAGCTCTATTTGTCAAGCCAGTTCCAGTTCCTCTATAACTTTCATCGCATCTGATCCTGAAAAACATATTCATTTATTTGATATTTTGAAGTTTCATTAAATTTAGGCATGATGGACATACTTGAACTACACCACAATATTCAGAGGACTAAGTTCTTCAAAACTGAGCATGACGCAGTGTATTTTGATGCAGAACTTATACTTGGTTAGTATTATAGCCTTGTCCTTCCTTACAGTAATATCGTTTCAGGACAGCAAATCTCCTTCATACTGAGGTTTGCACAAAATTCAGTCAATAAATATCTCCTATCTGCAGCTTAAATCCCAAAATATCAGTAGTGACCTTCAAACACACATACAGGTCCAATATGACAACCAGCTGTTCATCACACTCATTTGACAAACAACAGCAGCTTCATAAAACAGGAATCCTTTCCGCCTCTCACACACACACACACACACACACACACACACACACACTGAAAGACCGTTTTGCTTTGGAAACGAGCATTAATTTGCACATGACCTCTTACACAACCGTCATTGTCATAGCTATGTCGAGCCCCGATAGAGAGAGGAAAGAGGGGAGGTGAGAACAATGAGCCGAATAACAGAGCTCTATCAGAGTAAACAAACCGCTACCCGGGTCGCTGTGCTGTCAGTGCGTGTGGGAGGAGAGACAGGTGGACACAATGTACTCTTCACCTGGGCTGAAGGGTTCTCCAGGCAGGGACGAGCGAGGCTGGATAGCAGAGAGGCGAGAGAGACTGGAGAGGAGAGCTGGAGGGTGAAATCTCAGCCTCCAAACACAAGGGTCACTACAAGAGGCCCAGGTGCAAATTTACATATGTATATATATATTCATGCTTATATGAGTTAGATTGATGTGTACAGTATTTGTTCATTTGACATTTTACTAAATATCTGGAATTAAACTCATATGAACATTATTTCCATTGTTCTCTAATGCTTTTGATTAATCAATTCAGCATTTAAAGGTGTTAATGTTTCCCTGAGGACTCTGTCACTGAATAAGTGTGTCACTCCTCCAGATTTCTGCTCTTCGTTTCATTGGACAGCTTAAGTGCCTCTTCATGGTTTAAATGGTTCTAAGGCTCAAACATCAACGTTTGAATTGCTTTACCTTTTGGTCATAAAAAAGATACGGACACAAAATGTCAGTTAACCAATGCATCGTTTTCAATATTTCAGTCCGAGCACTTAGCACTTCAAACTGTCTTTAGGGAGGAGTGACAAATAAAAGGGAAAATTACCAAGAGAAATTATTTTAGTAAAGTGTTCTTTGACCTGGAACTCAAAAAGAAATATTGCCTCATTTATTGCAGCAGTATACGTTTTTTGTTTGACGCTGTGGCTCATTTGCTCATGTGATGATCTCACATGAGAATCTCATGAGAAGGACACACTGTCCCTGCTCATGTTTTGTAGTCTAGATTCTTAATGTTTGCTGTTTCGATGGCTCAGAGTAGTGATGTGCTCAGTGATTGTGTATGTATATGAGAAATGTGTCACCTGATCAGACTGTTATCAGGCTATTGAATCGGCATTATCATCATGAATCTGTCCCAAATGTGTCCTACTAGTAGGTGCAGGAGGCTGTGAGCCAATGAAGCGCGTTCAGGTGACGTAGCATAAAGAGCAACAACGCCTGCGTAAGGAGGAGGCTGGGTGGAGGGATGGGCCAAACAACAAACTCAGGACTTTTACCCAAAAGACCAGAGTTTGTGTCTTGTGGGAAACTAAAAGTTACGTAAAATTTTTACATTTGAACCCAAATCATGATCTTTACCTAAACCTAACCGAGGAGTTTTGTTGCCTCAATCGAAGAAGTCTTTACAAGACGCTCCGGGCAGTGACCTGAGTGATGAACCACATGAATAGATGATAACAGTCTTCTGAACCTACTAGTAGGTGTAGCAGCCCCCTTCTAACCCATATCTATGAGGCTGATAACCACTGATAACGCCCATTCAATCGAGTATTAATTTACCATATGGGCTCAGTAATAGTTTTTAAAAAGATGTTGCTAAGCAGGTGGTTACCTGCTGGAGTGGCTTTGCTGTTCTCATAATCCTCCTGTTTGTCTCAGCTGTCAGAGAATATATACATTAATTACTACTTCTTAAACCTTGATAAATAACTGCAGCAATAACTTCAATGGAAATGGTTACTGGGTATTATTTTCATTCAATGTATCGCATAATTATAAAAAAAATGGTTATCCTTGGTGGCATATGTATATTCTAATGTACAAGCAATGCACAATGCATCAATGCACTAGTCACAAATATGCACACACGCACATGCTAACATGCAAACAGTATGATGGACCTGTTGTGTCATGCCAGAGTGGAAAAGCTAGTCAAGCAGAACCCGGGGGCAGCCTGGGAGCCTGCCAAGCCCAGCTGGTGGCACAAGCAACTGAAGGGAAGAGAGCGGAGAGGAGGAAGAGGATGAAGAAAAGTGAAGGAAGGAGAGGGGGGAGGGAGGGAGGGAGGGAAGGAAGCAGAGGAAGGAGCCAGGGCAGTGAAAGGGATTGGAGAGGGCTGCAACACCAACCCACCAACCCACCAACCAGCCAACCAACCAACTAACCAACCAGCCAACCAGCCAACTAACCAGCCAACTAACCAACCAGCCAACCAGCCAACCAGCCAACCAACCAACTAACCAACTAACCAACTAACCAACCAGCCAACCAACCATCCAACCAACCAACCAGCCCTTCTCTCTCTGGAGTGTGTGACAGAGAAAGAGGGAGAAAGGGATTTGGAGGGGGATGGTATACATGTTGACGCATGTTTGTACATTTTCCTGGATGTGTGCTTCTCTATGTGAGAGGTATGTATTTTGTGTGGGCGTTGAGAGAGGATGATACGTGGGAGATGGAGGAGTGGAGTAAAAGGGGCGACAGAGTAAAGCGGAGGGGAGTCGACTCTATAAAATTCTAAATGCCACTAAATCTTTCTATTACCCACAGATAAGGTGGTGACAGATGTTTCGGAGGCCTGATCGAATTTAAAACGCTCAAGTTTGACTGATACTGAGGGGTGAAGAATGAAAACAGATAGGTGGAGACAGACAGCAAGACAGCAGCCGCGATACAGATATACACCAGGACTGTAAACATCCTTCATTCCTCCCTCCTCCTCCTCCTCCTCCTCGCTGCTCTCAGCTGGAGGGTGTTGCCCCATTTGAGGAGCTCTGACAGGGTCAGGGGTGAGACGGCGCCGCCCCCGGGCTGATTCTGAAGAAGAATGTGTTTTTTAAAATAGATTTTTGTTCTTCTTTATGAATTTAAGACTGCAAAAAGTGTATACAGTGTTGTGTTTTTGTGCTGGAACAATCGCGAGTGTGACTTCTGGTGTGCATACAACAACTATGTGGGTGTATTTCACTGCTGGTGCTGCTGACTTGTATCTACAAAATGTAAACTTTTCCAAACCTAAAACTTCGATGAGTATGTTAGATTTGTGAGTATGTTAAGGGTCTGACAAACAACATTCAGGATCATTTGAATTTAACTATTTGAAACTAAAAATGTTTCCCTGAACCAAACTGAAAATCAATAGACCATCATTTGATGCTAAACCTCCTGTGAAGCCCATACTAATGAAATCTTTGAGGTGTTAGCAGATCCTTGAGGCAGGGTGCATGGCAGGATTTACAGACTGACAACCCTGCTGTTGAGTAAAAATCCTTGGAAACTCTTTTATTATTCAATAGACGCTGATGCAACAACCTGCACAAAGGTTGAAAATACGCACACGCAGCACCAAAATTTATGTCGAGACAATGTTCATAGCTGCTCTGTGCAGTTTGAAACGAGGAACCCGAAATACATTTCTAGTATGGTTTTGAAACTCTTTATCTAGTCCTGTTTTAACGTGAACTTTAACTTTTGATTGTTTGTAAAAAATGTTGAACTGATGTTGAACTTCAGCATGATGAAATGCCTCCAGAGAGAAACAAACTCTCAAAGCACATTTAAAACCTAGCTGACCAAAAGGTTACGCTGTTGTCCTCATCTTTTATTACGAATGATGAGTGATGACTGAGAAGCAAACTAAAAGAATCTAGTAATAGGCTTTCACAAAAAATAAATGGAAGTCAATGGTTGCTTGCAATGGTAGCAACAAAAACATCCAAAAACGTATGTAATTTGCAGTAAGTGGGACAAAACATGCTCAGACTCCGGTACGGTCCTTTAAAATTGGAAACCTATTGCATCACCATGTCAGAGGTGGAAAACACCGACATGTGATTTGTATTAAAAGGCGAACTGAGATATCGGTTCGTAACCCCAGTTTGACACTCAGCGTGCGTGTGTGTGAGTGTGTGTGTGTTTGAGAGGCATGTGATCTCACTGTTTCCCTGCGTGAGAAGAGAGACAGCAGAGGCATACTGAGTCAGTGTTCAGCCATGCAGCCTTCTCAGAGACACACTCACATACCAGCCTTTCCCAACACACATACAGACACGCCAGGCTCCCGCAACACACACACCAAACTAAAGGAGACCATTGTCCTGTAGTGCAATAGAGACAGAGAGAGGCCAGAGGCAATTTTCACAGGAATCTGCTGCAGAGGGTAGGCTTTAACACACACTGGCACACACACACAAACACATGCACTGCTCGCCCTCTACACAACAATCCATCCATTGCCACATGCTGCATCTCCAGATAGCGAGCCGTCTCTGCCTACAAATCCTTTATTCGGAGGCCACTTGTGGCCATGTGATTAATGAGCAGCACTGAGGATGCTAGCCAGCACCGCCAGAGGTCAGAGGTCAACTCTGCTAGGGTTATAAGGTCGCTGCCACAATGTGGGGCGCCACTGTGCTGTCCACTGTACGTCTCCAGGAGAAAAACCCACTGAAGCTCATGAATATTACATGATGGCCCTGTCATGACAGGATGGAGGGGAAAACAAAAGGGCAAGATTTCATCTAAGAGAGAGGGAGAGGAAGGAAAAGAAGGATGGAGGAGGGATAAAGAGGGTCCTGTGAGGCCTAACAAAGACAGGCTTTATAGCAGCGAGGGTCAAATGGGCGTTTTATTCATGGTTTCCTCCTACACACTGAGAGGAGCTCCCTTAGGATTCTTTAAAGCCGAGGAGGTGTGCATCTGTGAGTGTGCTCATACAGTTTTTAAACCCGGCTCGAGCACACACTTGAGACAACCTTTAGTCCCCAAATATCCACTCTTTCCTGCTCGGTGTGACAAACACACCACACAAAGGTCTTGGTATTGTGTGTGTTGGATATCTCTGTGTTCTCTATCATTTTCATACCCTTAAGCTACTTATTATCTCAGAAGTCTGGTAGATCAGCTATATGTTTTGCTGTTTCCTCATACTTTGTGCACTGTATTGTTTGGACTAGGCTAGCAGCAGATGTTCGGTCTACAGTGGCCAGCCAGTGTTGGGGACATTCCTCAGTGGCTCTCATTGGCAAAGCCCTGACTGCATGTTCTTGAGCAGAGCCAACAGTGACTCCATATTTAACAGAACACGTAGCAATGCAGGAAATTGCAGAAATCCCCTTCTTTTTTTCTGCCGTGTGTGGCACACTTGTGAAATCCAGCAGAACAGTGCAGAGCCCTGAGGTGTGTGGAGAGTTGTTCTACTAACTGAAGCCCACAGATAAATGGAAGGCACATGACTAGTGCTGCAGTGGTGAATACAAATTTGGGTCACCATAAAGAAAAATACTTTACATATTTAAAGCTGCACAAATCAATATTTGTATGTTAATGGTTAATCCTCTGATGAACCCACAGAGGATCATCGCGCTCTACAGAATGGTGTTAGGCATCTTTCAGCTCACTGCTTTGGTTTTACAGCTGCAACTTTACTGCTTTCCACAGCAGAAGTCAGCTGTTCCCACCAAAAAAATTAGCCAGACCAACAGCACGCCCCCTGGCCAGCACCAAACGGTGGACAGGCATAGTTCGTGACCAGCTGGTGAACACAGGAGAACATGTAGGTAACTGAAGAGCCAGACATCTCTCTCAGGAGCTGGTGAAGACCAAAACACAACCAAAGGGAGAGTAAATATTGGACTTACAGTCCCGACTCCACATGAATGTTAATGTAGCTCCATGTCTAGATGTGTACAAATGGGACTGTTTGCTAAGATGTTCCTCATAACAACTTCATAAGGTGATAATAAGTCAGATGTTGTGTTTAGAGCTTGTTGTGTAATCAATCAATGCAGGTTTGAAAAGAAGCACATATTTCATGCTCATATCACCTTTAAAGGGTCAGATCACTCAAATTACAACATATATATTCTCACTTATCTAAACATGTAGATAGGTAAGGTTCTGAAATACATTGTCTGTCACAGTTTCAGAATCAATGTTTTTAATATGATTAAGGTCATATACAACGTCTTTGGTATGCTAAAAGGTACAAATCTCTATTCTGAAAATACATAAAAACTCCAGGTAAACGTTTTAGCTAAATGGATTTAAAAAAAACAAGAGAAATCACAGATAATGCAAACACATGTACACACAAAAAAACCTCCGTCACCACCACTACATTATGGCAGGGACAAACAAGCACTTTTATTTGCTTTATGATGATTGCCATTTTTTCTGGCGTCCCCCTACCTATTTTCCACTATGTCTAATACGGCTGTAATCACCATTGTAAACCTTGTGTCATTGTGAGGACACATATAATTAAAAGAGGATTAGCAATGGACAGGCCCAGATGCCTTCTGCATGTAATTAACATTCAGACAATGTGGCGGGCATACAGAGAAAACACCTGTGTTTGTGTGTGTGCTTTTTGTATGTGTGTGTGATGCGAGTGTGTCTGTCTTGCGCGTGCGCGTGTGTGTGTGTGTGGGCGTGTCTGAAGATGTGTATTGGTCTGTGTGTTTGAGAGGGATTAGCCTCCAAAAATTCAGTCTGACATCAGCGAATCAGGGCCTTTTCGGGGCCTAGCCAATCATCCACAACAACAAACAGGCTGCCAGGAAATGGTATTAAAATAGACTTCATCTACCCAGTGATGGTGGGCAACACTGACAGAGCACATGGACCAGTGTGGTGGAAGAAAGTAGCCAATGTGCTTTGAGCTTTACACATTGTTTTAGAAATTTACCATCACTAATGCGATAGATTTTTTTGCTCAGCATCTCATGATTACTAAAGAAATGTCCAAAATTACGCTAGCATTTAGAATTTCCTTGCAATTACATTTTGCGAGCATTGAAACACTTTATTCTTCTATTTGATCGAAAGGTGTCAAAACGTTTCCCGTCATGTTTAATAAGATTTCCTGCAGTTCAGATAGTGTAAGCACTGCAAGCTCCTGCTGTGAGTCCACCAAAGTGCTCGAGTGGAGGATGAGAAACAACCAAGCAACTGCAAGGACAAAACATCACACCAAAGGGAGCAACACGTGGAAATGTAGCAGTAGCTTAGCATAGCATCCAAATGTATGGGTGTGAATAGAGCTGAAGTCACTAAGTACACCACGAGGAAATGCTGGCCCAAAGGAACAACAGTGTTGTACTGCAGTCCTGGAAATTATGAAGATTTCACAGAAACTTACATAAACAGGAAGCCGAGATTATCTAATGTCACCGGAAATTAGCCGGATCAGTATCAGCTCTGATACTGACTTTATGAAGCAATACGGGCAATGACGTGATTCTGTGTTACCACTATCGGTCCCATAAATTGAGAACATTAAGTTTAGTATTTGGGGAAAAAGAAAACACTGAATCTGCAGAATCTTATTTCGAGTGTGGAGGACGGTGTAATGTACATATAAATATGTAAATTTAACAAACTTTAATAATCTTGAAATGAAAATGACTGTGGAGCAAATATTTGATGAATTAACAGAATAAAATCCACACGCGGTTGTGTCGGTCGACCTTTGAGGAATGAAAAGACATTTTTCTGTGTCCTGTCTCATGAGACTGGTATATCAGTCCATCCTGATGCCAGTGAGCAGAGTCTCCCAGGCCCGTGGGATGGACTGCTTCCGTGTGATTACACTGTGATGTGATGCAGAGACAGGGAGGTCGCAGTTGCTCTTTCCAGGCACTGTGACATTAAAAGGTGATCGTCTAATGGTATTGACCTTTCAGCTTTATTTCCCTATCATGCATATATGAAGAGGACGCTTTCTCTGTGCGTGTGTGTGGATGTATATGAAGGTGTGTGTGTTTGTGAATGTTTCATATGGTGTGCTGTTGGCAGGCGTACAACAGAATGTGTGTCCGCCATTTGCGTTACTGTGTGGGAGTGCCTGCCTGCATACAATTCAGTATCTGTGTGTGTGTGTGTGTGTGTGTGTGTGTGTGTGTGTGTGTGTGTGTGTGTGGAGGGACAGGCATATTTGTGTGTGTAGTTAATGCCAGTGGGATCGTCTAGCATTACCACGAAAGACCATGAGATGAGGTCGGAGAGGAAGGGCATAGTGGAGACGTGAGTGTGCGTCACCCCTGACCTCTGGGCCATTAGCTGATGGGTAAATACTGTCTCCCTGCTGCAGTGTGGGAGAGAAGCTGCTGAATCAAGTCGCTCGCTGCTCTAAACCTGCAATCTTGTAACATAAGGGCCGGGCTTCTGTCCGGTAATACTCATGTCAAATGTATCTGAACGGAAAAGTCTGAACTTTTGTCTGAATATGAAGGAAAATGGGGGAAAAATGCATTTTTCAATTAAAGTTCTGAGGACTACTTTCACAAAATATTGTCGGGTTAAGTACCACATGCTGCTTAAATGTAAGAGGTTTCACCTTGATGAACAGCTGTCTTTAAAATGGGCCTCATTATGCATTAAGGAGCTGCCAATTCAGCCAACAAACTTATTTGTATGGGTTTCATTTCCCGCCCTGGAAAACAAGCAGCTCTGGGGAAAGCATGGTCTAATTCCTCTGGTATTGAATGAAAAGCTGTTATCAGCATCTTAAATCCAAACATATTGATATTTACATTAATATTCCTACTGGTTTGAATACGCTGCAGTTACATACAGTGCTGCACATCTAATATAATATGCTACAACCACAGAGTAAAGAGATAGAACATCTCCACTCACAGTGTCAGATACTGACGAGGTAACGCTGAGTCACGTTGCTCCCTTTACCTCTTAATAATAGACTCAGAACTGAGATAACAGAGCGGAAAACGTTAGCTAATGCTACTGCTAATGCTACTTGCAAAAACGTCATTGTAGCTCATGGTGTTGCATCGTAGGTCCTACCTTTTCATCTACAGCTAATGTAAAAAAACATAACAAGAATGGCAGCTGCACCAAGTCAAGGTCATCTGAACATGCCATTAACTGGCTAAGGAGAGCTGCTGTGTGTGCCACTGAGGAGGCTAGCAGGTTTATCTCAAAAAATGTCTATTAACGAAATATGATAAAAGGTTTGTCCATGAGCTGAGGAAGAACTAATAAACCTGCATACACATAGTGCAGGTGCACTTTACGACTCGAACAGTGAGGGGTAGCACTTTTTTCCCCTGGATCCCTTGACTTCCACTCATCCTGATAGGAATACGATTTCAGGGGAACCTAATTTTTCCAATTGTCCTGCTGAGTGTTGACGGTCTTTCAGTCTAAAAGCCGGTCCCCACTGAGGGTTTGCAAACACGCACAGTGGTCTATTTGGGTTCTAGTGTTGTAGACTGTCTTCAAGAAAGCGTCAAGTTTCGAGAATCAAAATGAAAACCCGAGAAATGTTTGGATGTACGAGGTTTAGAGGCAACACTTGAATGTCCCATCCTCTTGTCTGCCACTGAGTGCTGAGTGGCTCTGACTGCTCGGAGAGAGCACTCTGCTTCTCAGGGCTAAATCACTCAGGACTCATAAAGAAAGGACCTGCAGCTCAAATGCCGAAAGTGTTAGCTGAGCAAACAGACAAACAGAAGAGTGTGACGTGTGTGTGTAGACCTACTGCATCGCCTTTCCCATCAGAGCTTATTCATCAATAACAAACCTGTTAAACCAAACAGCTGCATTAAAGTCAGTGCGTTCTACAGTGTGATGTATATTTAGCTTATCCCTATGTGTGTATTCCTCACATCTGGATATCCCTGTTGCTTTTTATTTCACATATATTTAACAATATTTTCTATGCATGTTGTCTGTATTTGAAGTTGCGCTGTTGTGATTTTTAAATTCAAACGATGGGGTTTTTACATAATTCGTGCATTTCCACTTAAGCTGTTCTTGTATTGATAATTGAGCTCATTCAGTGGTGGACACATACCATGTAACTGCAGTGTTCTGGGTTCAAATCAAACAACGAATCTTACTAGTGGCAACGTCGTCTACCGTCTTATACCTAATAAAGGAAGGTTTGTGCTAAATGGATTAAACATATAATGTCTGTGTGTGTCTTCACAGTCAGCCGCCCTGCTGACCCAGAGGATATTACCTGTTGCCACGGGAGTCTCGTCAAACCAAACGATGAATAAAGATCAGCCGCGTGTCTTGGAAAGCATTTCTGTTTCTATTCCTGAAATGTCTGTCCTCCTAGACATAGACAGATGAGAGAAAGAAAGAGAGGGAGGGAGGCAGAGTGAGAGACAGAGAGATGGAGGGAGAGAGCAAAAGGAGATAGTTGGCTTCGACCTGTCAGTCAATGAGAAAGATAAAAACATCAAATCCCTTCAGCAGTGCATCTCGGCCCGTGTGCTGCTGCCTTCAACAACAGCTAAATAACAGTAAACAGCAGCACAACTGCTACAAGATGGATATATGAGGCTGATCATGATTTATACTCAAAGTTGTCTATGCGTCCATGGATCCACACGTTCTGGTCCAGCTCGTGGTTGCTGCACGTTAAGTAAGGTAGCCCGAACGATGTATCGATGGCTCCAGCACTCCCATTCCCACACTAAAGCTGGATTACACCGAATCAATTGCGGGATCACTTGAGAATCCAGCAGCAAGGAAAACACACAAAAAAGAGAAGGGAGATGCAATACAAGATGTCCTGAAACAGTTAATGTGGAAAGAATAAAGCCAGGAACAACATGACTTTCCAGTGGCTCCAATCTCAGCCCAAAATGTACATTTGTTGCCCTGCTGGTGGTAAAAACCCCTCTATTTCTCATCCATTCAACTATGTTGTGTTCTACAAGGCCGCTCGCATGGCAGCTGATTTTAAGTCTAGTTCAAATGCTAATAATATCTGACAACACCAAAGGAATTGAGACTAGACGGATTTGATTTGGTGGCAGGACAAAAAAATAAAACTGGCTGAACACAAATTCTCATTCTCTCATTTTGTGATTCTATTTTCTGCGGCAGCCCACGAAGCTATCGATCTCATTATGTATAAAAAGAGAAAGAGAAAGAAACCAGACGAGGCGTGGTGGAGTACAAAGATTACAGGAGGACTGCACACACACCCAGAATTACCCTGCCTCCATGGCTCCAATCTATTTCAATTGGACATGGCTGCTGAGTGTGTAGCATGGGCTCTTACACACACTTCTCACACTGCACAGCCCGTAAACAGAGTGACGGAAAGCATTCAGAATTCACACACACACACACACACACACACACACACACACACACACACACACACACACACACACCCACACACACACACACACACACACACACACACACACACACACACGAGACTTAGAATTTTGGATTTTCCTTAAAGTGGCATGCGGTGTGCTCCAGGCCCCACACACTACTGTCTTACCATCGACCACGCCGACACCCACGCTGCTGCGCCGTGTGTTCATGGAGGCTACATACATCCACTCGTCGGTTTTATAATTGAAGGCTTCTACTGTCGACAAACCTGAAGGAGACGTGCGCAGAGAGAAAGAGACAAAAGAGAAAAGGCAAAGAGCATTATTAGGTTAGAAGAGTGTGTTGATCAGTCTGTAGGAGTCTTGTTAACACTCTAGTAAGTAGATAGATAAACTTGTAAAACTACAAGTTTCATAGTTTTTCCAGTTTCATTCTTGCACAAAATACAAAATCATGACACCGTTTTTGGTTTTTCTTTAAACACGAGTGGTTAATGAACCTGTGATAATCCTCTGGAACCTGACTTCTTCACAAAACAATTGTACAAATGTGACCTGACAACAACAAAAGGAATTTGGAGCATTTCACCCAGACCTTTTCTAACTTTTCAAGGCTTGAAAATGTACAAAACACTTTGTCCAGGTCTGTGTAGGAGGAAGCATGTTTATTTACAGTGGACATGAAATAAATGAACCTGCCACTAACTACGTCAGCTGCCCAGCCCTTTAATGTGTGTGCGTGTTTGTACCTATGCTTCCATTAAAGCCCCCCACGGCGTACAGTAAGTCCGCCAGCACAGCAGCTCCCAGAGTGCTGCGTCTCTCCTGCATGCTCGCCACCGCGCTCCACTGGTCTCTCCCTCCGTCGTACACGTCCACCGTGCGCTCCCGCAGAGAACTGTTGAACCCCCCCACCGCGTACACGCGGCCCGCCATCGACACCACACCTGGACACGCAGACAGAAGCGAGTGTGTAAAAGCTGCGGGATGTTTTTGACCTACATGAGCCTGGTTAAAGGATCGAATCATCTTTTTTGGGGGGTTTGTTTAAGCCCATCAACAACATGTTGAACTCCAACTTTTCTGAATAGTTTCTTACACAGTCGACAGTTTAAACCTTTGTCAGTCTGATTAGAATCAAGTTGCAGAGACTTGAATCTTGACACGTAAACGTAAAGCTGGTGCATTCGAGGACACTCCGGCTTCAAGATTTATATTGATACATGAATGGAATCTGATCAGAATGACTGCCCCAACTATTTGACACAAGTTCATGTATTCATTTGATTTTACAACATTACATTTTTAGATGAACACAATCACTGCTTGAAAACCGCCTTATATATTTGCAAATGATGATTTTTATGGAGGCTTTGTCTGCTGAGAATTGTTGATTAAACTTAATAAAAATGTTGAAGGTTGGATTTTGTGGTGTTGTTGTATCAAACTTAAAGTGATCCTGTTATTGTGTCCACTAAAAATCCTGAATGTGTATCCAGCCAGGGGCTATATCCACTGTGCACAGGAGTTTAGAAAATAGTAGAGAAAATAGTACCATTTTCTGACTAAACTACAGTCAGATTAGAGTTGCACACGGCCCAGCAAAACAGACGAAACACTAACTGACCTGCCCGGCAGCGTCTTGAAGGCAGGTCGGCTACTTGGTACCACCGATCTTCCTGGAAGTCGTAACACTCCACACTGCGGATAGCCTTAGGAGCCTGACCGCCCACCACGATCATCACCTGTACGAGCACACAGTCCGTTTCTACAGCTGCTTTGTACAAAGTAAACACACGTGTTCTGTCTTGCTATGTGTGTGTGTGTGTGTGTGTGTGTACTTTTGGGATGCTGATAGGAGTTCGTGGCCGGGTCCTGTCTGTCTTGATGAGGTGCCGCTGGTCAGCAGGCAGCAGGTGATACTTCATTGCTTCTATGAGAAAATCTTTACAGGTGTTGTTGTTCTTTATCAAAGCCTCTTCCTCGACAATCTGAAACAGGGACCACATTACAGGGAAACTTCACTTTTATTTACCAAACAAAACAAATGGCCCAGGACTCATTTACATGTACTAGGTTGGCAGGGTTACCTGGGTAATTGGAGAATGCTTTCAAATGCACTGTAGTAAAGTGGTTACTGTAAACCTGCGTGTACACACAGCAGCTCAGTAACCACATTTCTCTCCTACCTGCGACCTTATTTTGGAACCACAGTGACTTGTTGAACTGTAGTAGAGACAAGAGACTCCAATTCCTGACTTTTACTTTTTTTGGTGTGTGTGTGTGTGTGTGTGTGTGTGTGTGTGTGTGTGTGTGTGTGTGTGTGTGTGTGTGTGTGTGTGTGTCGGAGCAGACTGACAGCGGAGTGAAGGGAGGACAACAAAAAGTCAAATGTTCGGCGGTGGAAACTTGATGTCTTCTTTCATCCAGCTGCTCTGCTGTGACGCTCTCTCTTGTTGTCGCACACATGCGTACATGCAAACAGCTGATTATAAAGCAGGCTTCCTGTTTACGTGGTGGAGAAATTAGCGTTCTCCAGGAGGAATCTGTCTAGGGATACCAGGATCCTCTCGTCGACACGACATAACACGGTTTCTAAAGTGTATGTTAACGTGCCGATACAGGGAGTTATCACCATACCATATCAGCCCACAGCCGTCACAAAACCATGAGCTTCACTCAGTTTTAGATTCAGTTCAAGCACTGTGGTGCACATTTAGGCACTGCATTCCTTCTTAACACCCTTTTCAAGAGAGAATTGAACATGATCAAGCAACTGAAGCATGTTGTTGGACTCCATATCTGGACGAAGTAGGTAGGAGGCTGGACTTGCTGTTAGATCTTGATTTGTTTTCACTCATCTAAAAGGATTGTTAAAGACTAAACATCTTCACTTATTGCAGTATTTGTAGGTGTCTTGTGATGTGGATGATGTGGATACTCTTAGCCTTCACAACTTTCAGGGGCAGACCTTTTTCTGACAACATATTTTATGCGAGCGACACGTACAATAATGCAGAGGGCAGTGAGGGGTGAAAAAGAAGTACAGAAAGCAAAGCGGAACGGAGAATGTGTCTCACCTGCACCAGGTAATCCTTGGACAGCAGTGGAAGTCTGACATGCTCCATCAGTTTGGGCATGTACTCTAGACGAGCTGGCTTGTCGTGTTTGATCCAAGCGATCATAGCCTCAAACACCTGAGAGAGATGGAGAGGACAGTCAGACGGCAGGGTAATGCAGATATAAGAGAGACAAATATAAAGACGGAGTGAATTGTTAATAATGATACAGATTTCTTTTACAAAGTAATTTTATTTGACCTGTTTTTACATAAAAATACAAAGTCAATGTCAGTATTGGTTTATCGGGGATGCAAGACCAAAACTGAGAGAAAAAGACGTGTTTTACACTTTAGACAAACTCTTTGTTTGTCCAAAGAGATTAGGAGAGAGAGGGTTTCAGACACTGTTCAATGATCCGACACGCCCAACAATTTGGGCGATTTAACTCACTGATTGTGTGTGAACCGCATCGTTGCGGCTGTAGATACTGTGTCCTTTCATAGTGAAATACCAACATCAGTTGCTCCCAGCAGGAAGTCAGCATAACAGAGGTGGCAGACGTTGAAAATCTACTCCTTCAAATTCATTCATTTACACACGTTCACTCTCGATCATCTCCTGTCGGCCTGTGGAGCAGCTCCACCACGGCAAACGAGGGGCTGAGTGCCCCTCCCGCTGAGCACAAAGGGACAACAACGATGGCAGTTAAGGAAAGAGGACCATTGCTCGGCCACTTTCTCCCGCCACTTTCTTCTCTTCCAGAGTTCAAATTAGCCGACTTCTAAACTCAGAACAAAACACAACTCTTCCCTGAGTTCACACAATACCATACAGACTGTAATTATGAGCCTCAGAGTGGGAGGTATAAGGACATTGCGTTGGCTACAGTATCTCTCGCTTGACAAAAGAAACGCCACCATCACTGGCATTTACATCTAAATAAAGTCCAACATTAATACAATCACTTCAACTATTCAAATAAAGAGCTGCCATTTGGTTTCACTTAAAAATGCATTAAATGATATTTATAAATGACAATAATACATTTGGGGTTCATTTCGGTGTATCTGGTAAGGCAACAAGGTCGGCAATGTTTAAATGTGTGGAAGCTCCCATGATGGAATAACAGGACGTTTTCCTATTCTTAACATCTTCGCTGCCTCTAAATGTACCGCAGAACTGAGTCAATAAAAAAAATACTACTACTACTAGAACTTTGAGCAAAAGCTGATCCATCTCACTCCTATTAAAATGAATGCAAACCTATGTGGGGGTCTTAGTGTGTAAATGTCTGTATTGATCCATCCACCAGCAGCAGATATTTCAGTGGTAACTGACTGTGTCTCCAGATGCAGCCGGTGAACAGTCAGAACAGTGACAGTGTCCTGCTCCCCCCCGTGTCTCTGTCTGACTGCTGCTCTGACAGCTGGATGTCACACAGATGCTCCCTCAGACTCTTCCTGTTCACTGACTAAACACAAGACAGACACGCCGTCCTCTGAAATACGTTTGCTGCCAAGTTCAGCTTATCAGATGCAGTGAGTGTGACCAGGACGCAAGTCTTTACAATACAGCCATAGATCCTTCCGTCTTGTCACGCCTTTTCTGATAGTTCTCATCTGTTATTTTAGGTTCCCGAAAAATCCCGTATCAATGTAATTCTCACGTGTCTTTTCACACACAAGGAAAGAGACAAACTCCTTTTATCAGAACGCAGAAGTGTTTGTGTGTACACTGCTCCCCCCCTCACCTTCTCCTCCGTGGAAACCGTGAGTTTGTCGCAGGAGATGAGGCTGCACACCTGCTGCAGAGAAAGGCCCAGGAACTCCTCTCCCTGCACCACGTCAGTGAAATGCTGCTCTGAGAGACACAAACAAGCAGGGTTATGTTAATAAGCTGTGTGACGTACAAATACAATGCCTAACATCGGTCAAAGCGTAAATGTTAACGTGTTGTTGCTGAAAAGATGTCTTCTTCAACATCTAAACATTTTTTAACTCTCTGGACAAGACGTCAGCATTTTTCAGGGCTGGTGAAACTAACTGTTACATAAAACATTGCCAGCACACACATGCACACAGTGGCAAAGATGACTCAGGATTCGTGGTGTGAACATGGAGAAGCTTACCAGCGTATGCGTGGGACTGGTTGAGAAGCTGTGTGCATGTGTGCAGGTCAGCAAAGGCTCTGATGCCCAGACAGTTGGAGGGGTGAAGCTGAGACTGCAGGAACTCACAACAAACCTGACGGACATCCATCAGCTGGAGGAGACTGGCTGCTGGCAGCAGGACCTGCAATGACACACACACACAGTATACAGTCAATTTAAAACTCCAACTGGGTTTTTATTGGTGGAGGAACTGATTCAAGGATTCTTTATTGTCATTCAAATCACACTCTTTCACATGCAATTGCACGAAATGAAGTTCTGAGGTCCCGGTTGACCGACACAAGTTCTGGGTCATCTGACAAATCCAAACATGCCAAAAGTGTTTTTAAAATAACATTTCTTTACCATCCAAAGCCAAATAGTTAGAAACATTTGGTAGCTGGAAGTCAGGTAGCCGTTTATCTGGACATCTACTCTCAGTGCGAACAACACTGTTGCTGGTCAGTCAGTTAATGAATTAATCAGCCACTCAACCAACCTGCCAAGCAGTTACCAATCAATCAGTCAATCATTGGTTGGCTTTGATCTCTGCGATGTGTGTTGTTGCAATTTTGCAATTGCTTTGTTGCTTTACAACACCTGAAACACCACCGTCTGCTACTGGTCAACAGCGTAATGTAGCTATTTGTGTTTTTCTGAGTGTGTTCTTTGGCCACAAGCGCTCCAGTTTCACCAACGCATCTCCTCCATCTGGTCTTTACACCACTAAACGGCGTCACAGAGAATACACTGACATGCGTTTGCTGCACTAAAACAGAGCAAAAACAGCATTGGTACCATATCATCCCAAAGAAATATGGTCACATTTAACAACATGCATCAATAAAAGTTATTTTATCAAAAGCGCTGTGGTGTCTGCTTCTGTCACTGTTGCTCAGCCCTGCAGCCAGAATCCATCTCTGTGTTGGAGGCGTGTTGCTTCAGGTGCCGGTGACACAATGAAACAGTGGTCTGAGTAACAGATCCCTGCGTTTGAGGGCTTGTGAGCCACAAAAACACTGGACAGCAGTTTACAATACTTACAGTCAGGACAGCATCATGTCATGACAGCAGTCATTTTATATTTGCTCACAGCTATTGTGACGTAAACAACAGAAATACGGAACAGCATTACACCAGGAATAAGTGCCTGCTTGCATTTGAACTTCTTGGCCGGCCAATCCTGAGTTTCTGTAGCTTGAGCACCCTGCGCTGGCCTCATTCAAATAGATCCCTGCACAGAAACTTAACTAGGTCAGTGAGACGGTCTCTGTCTACACACTCACTCATCCTCCGAGTGTGTATTGTTACTTTTTTCTGTGCACAGCTGCCCTGAAGCCTCTCTTCTAGCATCAGGCCCACTGACCTTACAGCAGCTGTGACACCCCAGTGGGCACGGACACACACACACACACACACACACACACACACACACACACACACACACACACACACACACACACACACACACACACACACACACACACACACACACACAC
>JAVQJD010023676.1:0-19366 GCA_036023655.1 Nannoperca australis | reverse complement strand
ATTTAGCAGACGCTTTTATCCAAAGCGACTTCCAAACTCTGGGGTCCCCAGACGTGGGGTGTGAACCCACGACCCTGGGATTAAGAGACTCATTCTCTACCAACTGAGCTAGCCGGCCACCTTAGCAACCACTCTCCAGTCAAACCTTAAAATGTGACCCATACATCCTGGTTCATGTGTCTAAATGTGAAGAAAAAAAAAGTACAATGTCATGAATCATTGGGTCCAGTATCTTTTTTCAAGTCACAAATTCATGAATGACATTCCTCTGCATTACAAAGGAATTCAAATTTCCACTGTGGCACTCACGGTTAGTGCCTGCAGGCAGGTCCAGGGGTCTACAACACAAACAGGACCCTGCTGACGGAGACAAGGCCCTTTCACAGAGACAGATCAACTCATCTTTAACATAAAGACCTGGCTGGCCCCCGCAACCTGATCTATTCTCTATCCAGAGTCACTCAGCAGTCTCACATTAGACCTCTACACTTCCTCTGCTGGGTCTCCTTCCTCTAGCCCTGAGGGTCTGAGGACCATGGGTATCTGTGAGTCTCTGTGACGCTGTGTGTGTTTGTGCCGAGGTGCGTGTGTGTGTGTGTGTGCGGTGTGTGTGTGTGTGTGTGCGTGTGTGTGTGTGTGTGTGTGAGTGTGAGTGTGAGTGTGTGTCTGTACGCAGTGGACACAAAAGGAGGTGACCTCATATGACATGAAAGGAGACTCGAGAATCCTGTCCCAACTGGAGTCAACTGGAGGGTCTACAGTGCTGACAGTCCTGCAGTTGCCTATTAACTGTCACCTGAGTCAAGTTCGTCTGCTGAACCGCCCAAAGCACACACAAAAAACAAGCCTGTATCGGGTTTTTCCTACCTTCTGTCCGACTGATCAAATCATTAAAGTTTAGTGCTAATTGAAGACTACTGGAAAGGAATGTTCTACTAAGCAGCGGGCAGGTGACAACAACAATGTGGCAATAACTTTTCATCACCTTTTCCTGCAGCTGTGGGTTGGTCAGGGGGTTGGTTTGTGGCATTTACTACCGTGTGAGGGGAGGGACTCAGTATAAAGTGGAACCAGAATTTCCTGATCCATTTTTATGTTGGTGCCTTTGTAGACAAGCCAACACGTCTCCTCGGTCGAGTGCACACACACCTGCACCCGGCGGAAAGAAGGAGAAGAGAGGAAAAAAAGCAGTGGAACTCAACTGTAGACCGCAGTAAATAACCGCATAAAATTAAACTCCTGGCAGGGAAATGATAAAGGCTGAGGGGAAGCACAGCATTCCCGCAGTAAGCAATAAGGTCCATTCAAGCTGCGCTGCTATGTGGGTGGGCCACAAATCAGAACCAGCTTTTACAGGCCTGTCCCTTAGAGGAAACAGTGCTGTGTGGCAAAGACCAGCTGCCACTCTGCCAAACTGCATCACGCTCCAGCTCTCTCCTGGTAAACCACCTCACAGCCAGACCAACAGCAACCCTGACCTTTAAGACCACTCATCACCTCCTGATTGTCATGTCCCTCCCATTCCCATTCACACCTGCTTATCATTGCGGGATAGTGGTAAAATAACAGAGCTGTGGATAGGGGGGCAGTGCATTAACCCTAAATGATTTAGTAAAACAGCTCAAAACGAGCTCTTGTGGGTGTTCTGCTGATGTTAAACATCTATCTGTGTACTGAAAGGTAACAATAAAGAAAACGTTTTCAGACCATATTAATAATTCTTTTCACTTTATCCATAGCACGTTTTTATTTTGTGGCTTTACTTTAATATGAAAAAAATACATTCAAACCCTTAAAACAGAACATATTGACAAAATACAATTTTAAAAAACATTTCAGGGAGTTGCTAGTACTCCTAAACTCACTGAGAATCAACCACAAATTCTGCAGCTTAACATGTTTGGGTCTAGGGCTGCAACTATTGATTATTTTCATTATGGTTTAACCTGATGATCATTTTCTGAATTGTTTTGTTTATAAAATGTCAAGAAAATCATAAAAAAATGTCCATCTCAGTGCTTAATGACTATTAGCATTCTATTGAGAGAAAGCTGTTGATGATCTTGGAAATACATGTGCTTTGATGTTATATTTATTAATAAGTTATTATTATTATACTAGTCTTGAATCTAGAATTTTGAATGGCTCTTTTATGAACCTTGTTGAATGAAAGTCAAAAGACACAATAGAAAGTAATATGTTTGTCTGCCCCTAACAGTGTATTCATGATGCTGATTTTAACACTTGGTACATGCAAAAACACATAAAACATAATTAATTGATGTGCCAAATGGCCTCATGATCACAATTTGTGTGTTTCCTGATCTACCCTCTATTTAGTTTAATGGACTTCATCTGCCTGTATGAAAGTGTGACTCATGGGATTCAGTAAGCTCAGTAATTGCAGATGAATTCATTCTGACTCTATACTCATAAAGCATTAGGTAAGCTGTAGGTGTGTCCCTCTCTGTTGAAGAATTCAGTACAGTCCCAAAGCCTTGAAAGAACTAATAAAACAATACAAGGAGACATGTGATTCAAGCAGATGTTTAGTCATCCTGAAGCTCTGCCAGCCTATTATCACGCCGATGTGAGTCATCCTGAATGCTTAGGCTGTTGTACTGTTCAAGCTTAGGCAGTATTACAATGAACTTAAGTGGTTATCTCTACTCTCGCTGTGATTCTTGGCACACAAACATGCTTTAGACACGCTTTTCACCAAGGTGCCAGCTAAACACGTCACTCAGGTTAACAAAACAGTGAAATATCATTAGTCCTACTGTCCTAGTCCTCAAACCCTAATACATTCATAAACAATTCCAGACACATATATTCAAGAGCTATTTGTTTGATGTACACCAAATGAAAATGATGACCCTGGAAAAAGAGACTGTTTTACAACAAAACAAGCTTAAACTTAGCTTTAAGTAGTTTTTTTTTTCTATTTTTCTTTTTCAACAATTCCTGTTTCAAATTCAAAGAACATTTTAGAAAAATGAATGCAGACACTAATGAAGAGCAGGATGAAAGGAACTAATCCAGATTTTCTTGACAAAGACCAGAACTCTTAAATAGGCTCTCTTGTTGTGTTACTCAGTGCTGCTTAGCCCCAGGGTGTCTTTCATGTGATGGCTATTTTACTGGCAGTTCTTAATTCCTCAAAGTGGGACACTCAAAAGTGACTAGGCACTGATTTACTATGCTAGAGGGAGATCTCAACCCAACGTTTCATTGCCTTTTGTTTAAAGATAATTAATTATAAATTAATTATTAATTAACTGTGATTCTTTTCTCATCGTTTGGGTATTCTTAAGGCAGAACATCAGCCCAACCCTCTAGACCTCCCATGCAGGGAATAATGTTTCACATCGCCTAAAGGTATAACACTAGAACCCCGGCTGCTCAAACTAAATGCAGCAGCCCATAAATAAGCTGAATATTAAAAAGCATAGTTGTTTGTAGTTGATGACAAAATCATCCTACCCTGTGGTACAGGGTGTTGTCGTACTACTTCTTGGACAGGAGAAGTAACTTCTGTTAGTGAGCTTTAGAGGTGTTGGCTGGATAATTTCATTACCTTTAGCTTTCAGTCTCATCAGCTGCTGGCTCCAGCTTCATATTTAGTTGACATATATGAGATTCGTATCGCTCCTCTCATCTAACTCTAATGATACTATTCTTTCTATTTCTTTAAAGAACAGTGACACATTACTCAGTAAGGCATTTGAATACGAAGAGTTGGTTGATATCAGTTTGGTCTTGTGTATTCGCTGGAGAAACTGGACATGTACATGTTAGCTCGGCGCCAGGGCTTGGGGGGTAGGAAGACCAACCAAGAAAGAAGAAATGTGACTCCTTATAATTCCAAAGCTGTCTCATTGATATGTTGGGTTGCTAACATTAGCTACTGGTAAGTCTATGGTCAGGTGGTTGGTGGTCAGTAAATGTCTCCAAACTGTAGTCTGACTGCTTGTTAATCTGCAATGTCTCGTGTTCTATTCCAGCATAGCTTAAATATTTTACAGGTAATTGTGGAGGCTTTGCAGTTTTTTTACGCCATTTTTGACACATTTTTGACACAATTATACAAGTAATGTAACTAACCTCTTTTGCTTTTAGGCAGTTAGTTAAGTAATGTAATTACATGTTGAATGAGTAATATGTAACAGGGTTTGTACAGCTTTTAAGAGTAAAATTCAAAAGCTTTTCAAGCACTTTCAAGGTACCTGAATAAAAAATGTCCAGACTCTCTAAGTCTTTAGCATCACATTTAAATTGGTACTATAAATGCCAGGAGACAACACACAAATATGACAACGGGATCGTTTTAATTGCAAATACCAGTAGCACCTGCTTGTGAATTTCTCTTGGAGATTAATAAAGTATCTATCTATCTATCTATCTATCTATCTATCTATCTATCTATCTATCTATCTAGCACCTGGTAGTACCAGTGGTATGGACGTTGTCACAGAGGCGAGGTAATGATGAAAAGAAAAACTGAGAAAAACAAGTGGAGACCCAAAGATGGATGAGTCATTGTATTGTAACACACACTATTTGGGGTGTCCTTAAATATACTATATGTATATTTGTGTAATGGGTAAGATGCAGTACGGCAGTATGGTCATTGGTCAGTGTTGAGGTACAAGCAAACATCTGTGTCTACAGGGAACTGCAACAGCTGCTTAGACCTCACTCTCTATTGCTGGTTTACTTTAGACATTCCTCTGACATAAATGAACACACATAGGCATACATTTACAGGAACAAGCACATGAGACCATCTGTGTTACATTGGAGTGGTGAAGCGATGTTGGCAGTGTTTTACGGTGAGTGTGCGTTTGTCTCACTGTGTGGACCCCACAGGCCAGACAGCTCAAGTAAAGAGACTGTCGCCTCAGGAGAGATGGATGTGCTGGGAGATCAGTGCAAGGGGTGTGAAGGGAAGGCGGGAAGGCAAGGAGGGGAGGAGGGAGGGGTGTGTCTCAACATGCAGCCCCTCTGGGTAGACGGGCAATGACATCCAAAGCACATCCTCCCTCGTACTCCCTCCAAAGGAACATGTTGTTAAGGTAGAGAGAGACAGACCGAGAATCTCAGACATTCATCACAAGGGAGCGCCATATTAGTGGTAAAGGCCCAGAGGAAAATACAGCGGCTTGATTGTTGTTTATCAGGCCCCATCTACTTGGTCAGTGAGTTCAGCATCATTTTATCAAACACTTTACCACAAGTGCAAATTAATTTCCTCTAATGTGAATGTGTTCAGAAGCAAACCACAAAAAAAAAAGATTTGGCACTAATGCCAAGCTGCGCCTGTGGCTGATTTGATTCAGAAAGCGCAAAACTAAATGTAATCCCCATATTCTTCTTTGAGGCTTGAAAAAAACAGCGATGGGGAAATATTTAACATAGCTAAGGTTGAATTCAGTGGAATAAACTACAAATCTCGAGGGGATTATAAAAACCAACTGGCATGTGAAACCCCTATCGTCTGAGGAGGAAGTGGAGCCGGCACAGGGTGTTTTCCACATTACATGCAGCCCTAATATCAAAGGAGATAACAATTCCAGCTGTGTCGCTGTTGCTGCTACACACAGGATCATCTGGAGGAGTCATCCCCCATCAGAGGCTGCAGCCCCACATCCACCACCACCACCAAACACGATGCAAAAGCACAATCACAACCACACACGCATACTTCTTCATGCACAAACAAGACATTTTTTTGTATTAAGTCTATGAATCAGATACACAAAGCTACACAGCGGTTAAAACGGCCTAAATGGGAGGCAATTTTCATTTTGTTTCCTGCCTTTGTGGCAGCTGGGGCGTGGAATACGAAGAAGGCAAAAAATCTCTATTCTTAATAAAGGCTGTCGCTCCCTTCAGAAGCTTAATTAGAGGCTGAAGTGGTTGCACGCGATGGATCTGGCCCTAGGCATAGACCTGCGACAGCTGAGCTGCTGCACTCCTTTGGTGTGGCTCCACTCAGAAGCACACTGTCTATTTGGCCCTTAAGGCCAATCAGGCAGAACATGGGAGAGGAGTAGGCAGGTCTATCAGGTATGAAAAAAACATGCCTGTTAAGCTGCGAGACCCCCAAGGAGAGCAAGGTTCATGGTAGAAGCATCCTGTGTTCTCCTCTTGCATTTGTGAAGGGCACAGCTTAGGAACGGTTCGACTTGTTGAGAAATGCGCTCGGGTGCAGTGACTTCCTTAAGCCTTGTTGTCTCCATGAGGCTGTTGACCATGCTTTAAATTATGTTTTCAAAGACTGACTCCTCCACATGAAGTCAACGAGAGTTTATCTTGAGCCAGTGCACAATCTCTGTCTTTAAGAGGCAGTACATGTGACTGATGAGGTTCCTGGAGGTGGAAATCATGCAGCACATTGCTGATTTGTATCACTTGGTTTCAGGTCAGCTCTGTTTAAAGATTCGTAGTCACTGACTATAGAGTTTGTTCACTTTTTTCCCCTAAACTAAGCGATTGCATGACTGTTGCACATCAGTATGTATGCCAGTAAGTGAACGCATCACAGTTCAAAGGAATTTCATTAGTGTTACCTTTATATGTTATAATAGACATGACTGACTGACATTTCAGTGTTGACCATGTTCTCAGACAGACCAAAAAAAGTGCAGAAAATGATTTTTAATCATTAGGATCAAAACTAGTGCATCAAAAGTTTACTGAGTGAAAGAACTAGAATTTTTATTTGGAATGGATTTGAATTGTCTTATTTTTATACAAAGACACAACATAAAACCCAAAGACAGCACTTGTGAAAACAGAACTGTTTGAATAAACTAGTAAACTAGTCATCTTAATAGTGTGTGGATAGTTTTCTAAACCTGAAGTAAATTAGCACATTTAGGAAGTCACCTGTCACTCCTGATTATAGATTTGACAATGTGATGCAGAGCAAGTTCTGTAAACATGGAGACCAACTGGTCTACAGAGAGAGGGCACCAGAGATCTCTCACATGCTGTTGCAGCCAAACCAGTGTGGAGTACAGGTGGATTTTGTCAATAAATCTCTCTGGATTGTAGAAGAGAGATAAACGTTATGCTCCATTAAGTGAAATGCACTGTGAGCGTGTGTTCAATAATCTAAAGCTTAACATGGATGTACTTCTGAGCTGTTTGTAGTTGTCTAGTATAAGAGAATTTAATGAATATACAGTGCTTACATCTCACATTGTTATGCAAGAAAAACTACATAGACTTTAATTCTGCTTTTTGCACAAAACATTTGAAATATTGTTTTGAAAAGTAAGCAAGAGCTAACCCACAAGGCCTGTGTTGTTTCAGGTATTCTTCTGAAGTGCAAACATAGGTTAAAGATTCATACTTTATTAGAGAACATTCACTTACAACCATAATATAAAACTATCAACTTTTCCATTTGTTCATTTCGTATCTGTACCTCTCTGTCTCTCTATTATGACATCGATGTCCTCACTGTGCCCCTTTCTGTTTGACTTTATTATGAACAACAGTGGAAAAATAAAAGCAATGCCGACAACCAAAACAAAAAACAAAAAACAAAAAAAACCTTGGGCATAAAAGGGGGCTGATAAGCAAGGTAGATTGGCGATAAGAGACAAAGGCTGTACATGCAGAAACGTGCCAAGACCAGGGAGATGAGGGCCAACGATAAAACACACCAAGCCGAAGGTGGCGAAACACAAGCGGGACAGGAAGAGAAAAAGACTAAGGTATAGAGAGCGAGGAGATGGAAGTGTGTGTGTGTGTGTGCGTCTCACAGTTGCACCTGTGAGTAATCTTGGGTTCGTCAGTGTGCCTCGACAGGCATCTCTGAGGGCTTCGCTTCCTCTAAATGGGCCAGATGAATATGTAATCTCTCTCCTTTCATGCTGATCCTTTATTTCCACCGTGGCCACTTACAGTAGCCCACTCTCCTGCTGATCAGAGTGGCATGAAAACACAATATACTGTACACAAGCTACACAAAAGACGGGTTGCATGGGTCAAATCTCCCCCAGCAGCCAAACCACTGAGCATGATATACAGGACTTGATACCCCCATGTCTTTATACGTACCCTAATGTACATGATAGCATAGCAGAAATGCAAAAAAGAAAACAAGTACACTAATTTAAGGGCAACTAAACATTAGAATTGTATTGCTGCCAAGCCAAACACAACACAACAATATGAATGCTGATAAATACCAATGACTCAACAATTACTTCACCAGACGTTCAGGAATATTGGCGCTCAAAAACAACTTACCGTCCAGCCCGTACTCTGTTTTGGAACAAACATAAAACTCCCCAGCTATTGGAATTTCAAGACTCAACCAACACACACGTAAACACTTCGGAGTGTGTTCAGAGATCCTCCCCACTCCACCTCCTACTCCACAGGTATTTATTTGAGAGGACAGCGATACAAGCGAACAGTGTTACATGGCATTTAAGTTACAAAAGTTGAAATTCTGCCTCCACAAAGCATCAGGTTTTCAGTGACAGTATAGTGATAATGGCCTTGTGTAATAACACACCTATCACATATTTCAGGCTTGAAAATGAATGGTTTAATAGGCAGAATAATTATTTCTTTCATGTTAGGGCTTAACGACTCATTGTGTGTATATCAAAATCATGATTGTAGAGAGGGAACATTTTTAAAATGCAAAAACTGCTATTTTAATTATTACTTGCATGATAAATAGTGTCTTAACAATTTAATAACCACTGTTGCCTGTACAAGTATTCAGCTGTAGTTAATTAATGTTAATTCTGTCAGTTGGTGAAACAACCTTTAAGATTCAAAGCTACTCAGTTTGTGAAGCTAGCATTAACATCAGCTCTAGCAGCTTTTCTTCAGCTGTCAACATTAGGTATCATCACATATCAAAATTAAAGATACATTTGTGTTTCTGTTCTGTGCATCTGCATAGTTTAAAACTAACTAACGTATAGAAAATCATTGCAATTCAAATCACAATTAATTGCAATCTTTGTCAAGAAATCACACTTAAATATTTCCCCCAACCATTCAACTTTATTTCAGGCCTGTTCAGATCTGTAGTGTTGCAGATGCATCAAAATAGAGCTGTTCTTAATCAGTTTGCTGTCAATTTAACTACTTATATTACTACTACTATATTTTTAAGTATTGTGAAAATATAATTTTAACTTTTCAAATCCAGACAAAGGTCACTCGGGCAGGGGGTTGTACCTGGGCTCTCACAGTGCTGCATAGAGAGCTCAATGGAGCTTAGCAAAAGACTCTGTAGATGACTTTACACATTAAATATTATCTGATGTGGGTGATGAGTAATATGGGAGTTTCGGTATCACTTTCATCCGGCTGAAAGATGAGGACTATGGCACCCTCAGCTGATGTCAGAGATGGTTTATAAAGTTCCAGAGATACTATGTAAGCCCATGACAAACTAACCCCATTGGGCAAAACAAAGTAATGCACCAGGGGGGTAAAATGATAAGAGATCTTAGTGTTTTGACTCTCAGCAGCTTCTGATGGGCCATGATAATGACTGAGGGGACAGTGGAGCCCACAGATTAAGGTAGAGTTTACACTGTAGTTTGATGTTGTCACATACTCTGTACAAACAGATTATACTGTAAGGGCCATGGAAACATGCAAAACATCACAGACAAAATATTGAAGAGCCACTGCCATCAAGTGAAAAATCAGGGTTACTTTTATTTTAATCCTTCATTAACCAATCTCTTCCTGTCCTTCTCCACCAGCATTTGGTTTCCATAGATGTCTAAGTAGATTAGGAAAGTGCTCTTGCTTTTCTGCAGACATAGCAAGCTGTCTGCTGTCCATCAATCCATATCAAGCACATCCCAATGTGTTGGCCTCCTCCTCCTCCTCCTCCTCCTCCTGTTAGAAACTGAGGCCGAAGACGGGCGCCATGCCAAATACACCAGATAGTTTCATCCACAGCTGCAAGCAGGAGGCCACCCCAAGTAACAATGGAGTCCACTCATTAAAGCTAACCTGACTCTGACAAAGAGAAATGCGGGGAAAGAGCAGGGGAAAGGAAAAACATATCGAAAACTGAAACGCAGACAGGAAAAAACTCCATAATCTGATCCTAAACCATGTTTAATCAAGAAATACTATTCTTTGGCAAATTAAAAAAATACTATTCAACTAGAGAAATAGCTTCTGGTGGAGGGAGAGCCAGTAACGCAACTTGTTATGGACGAGACTCAAGAAGTGATATGAGCCGATTTCAGATGCAAAAGATATCTGGTTTTGTATCCTCAGGCTATGCAGAGCATGCCTCCCACGTGCGGAAATGAAACCAATCTCTCCACTCCGTCAATAATACCACCACCACTACCCACAACAACAGTCTGGTATCAGTCTACAATGCATGTATGAACTATACTATTCTAGACAGGCAATCAAAATATTAACAACTTGTGTACAAACACTTGAAAACTGTTTCCTTAAAGCTGGATACCATTAATAAAAGGCTGTACTGATATTATCATCAAGGGACAAAAAATCCAGTTACACAAGTGGCATATTTATATCATTATGGAAAAAGTTTGGAGGACATGACTTTTGCAGATATAAATGTTTTTTTCAAGAATGATATTGATAAAAATTATAATGATAATAGGTTGTCAAATAAACATCCAGGGTAATGTAATATAAGTATATATATATTACACATATAATTAACTAATGTGCACAAAACTCATTGTTTATATCCAAGTTTACTAAATCTTCAAATTAGTAAATATAAATACATCTACTAGATTAACATGCTCAACTCATTAGCACGTCTCAAGTCAAGTACTTTCTATACATAAACTTAATATTGTGCTGTTCAGCACAATAAACAAGCATGTTCATTTTTAATTCATTTTTAATATAATGGAAGTACTCGATTTGAGACAACCCTACCTGTCAAAATGAATGCACTACACAAGTCAGTACATAGTGTATACAGTATAGGCTACTGCATGTAAGTGTACTAACAGAAGTACGTGATTTGAGACGCAGCATCTGAGTCTACAGCCATGCTAGCGGTTTTGAGGCTGTACTGAGCTAAATGCTAACATCAGCATGCTAATTTGCTCATAATGACAATGCTAACATCTTGATGCGGGTCTAATGTTTACCGTGTTCACCATGTTAGTTTTATGCGTTAGCAGGCTAACATTTTTAAATGAGCATTAAACACAACGTAGAGGTGAGAATGTTGTGATTGGTGGGAATGTTATTAGTTTTTCAGGTAATTAGCCACGCTGCTAGCATAAAAGAAAAACTAAATACTTGTTGCAAATGTATGACTCGGGTTTCAGTATGACTGTGGTTGAAGGGGTCACTGGCTGAAAATGAGAGTGAACAACATGGTTAACATCAGCTCTAATTATATTTCACTTTCTATAGGCTGTTTTGATTAGCCACAGCTTTAAAACAGTCAAAGATCTCTTCTCTTACAGTAACATATGAGCTGGCCACATAAGCCTTCATTTCTTCCAAGGGGTCCCACCAACAGCCTGTGTTTTCTTGAGGACACTAACATTAAAGACTGCGGCATTCTATTTTTGTCATATGGTTAGGTTTTACAGAATTGTGCTCCGACAACCAGGGGCCTTGAGCACTGTGTGTATGTGCGTGAAAGAGAGAGTGCAGAGCAACAGTGCCCTGCTGGGAGTGCAGTTAGCATGTAGCAGAACAGTTTTTCACCACATCCTTCGTTAGCAGTGGGGACATAGCTTGGTGCTGTGCCCACGTAACCTGACGCCTGCCGGTAATGGCATTTCATGCTTTCACACGAGCCTGGACTGTCTGTGTGTGTGTTTGTGTGTGAGTCGTGGAGGGGAGGGGGCGCAAACATCGAGGCGAGCATCTAACGGAGGCCTGGGCAGGCCGGCAGAGGGCAGGGAACAGCTGGCCTTTCATTGACAGGCTTTAAGTGCTGGCAGTTAAGATTTCACTCCAAAGAGGGGTGGTGTGGTGGGAGGGGGGCTTTGACATTGTTCCAACAGGAGCCAACTGTGGTTGGAAAAAAATATAAATATATGCTAAGGAATAGAGTAGCTTGGAAAATTGTTGAGGGGTACTGTACTGTTGAGCAGGGAACTGCTTTGTGAACTACAGTTGTGTTAGCAGAGCAAAAATAAAAACCATCACATCCGGGTAAAGCACAGGCCAAACTGCACTACCAACAGGAGATGTTAGTAAATGTTTACTGTTACAGAAAACATCTGAAGAAGAATGCCATTGGTGACCTCAGAGAGACAGTTTATATTGAGGGGAAAACTGAAGTGTGTGTGGTAAATGGTGAAAGACAGCACTATATGTGGTATTAACAACTCTAACAGATAAAAAACTGATCGAAATGCTCATGAATGACGACCAGACAATAAGTGTGCACTAACAATAGTGAAGAGCAGTTTCATAGCATAGCAAGTCTCCCACTGGGTGAAAAGAACATCAGTGGCAAAATGATTGCAAAGGCTCCAACGCTGATAGTTATATCCAAATGAAAGAAGCTCATTTAGGCTATTTACATGATATGACTACAAGGCTCAGTGGAAATTGCAATATTGAGAGGTTTTCTTGTTTTTACCATCCTGCCAACATTTCATGGTTGTAGCAGATGCACCAACAAGCCAGTAGCATCCCTCACCGGCTTCCCACCTGCAAATACACAATCACACTGGAGGTGCCACTAACAGAAATTTGCATGTCTTTGTCATAAAGTTCAAATTTAAAAGTAAATTTGTCAGTTCAGCTATAAAATATTTCAACCTCATGGCACACAACCTCTTTATGCAATTCAACAAGAAATCTCTGTGCTTATCCTACAATCTCAGAGAACACACACACACACACACACACACACACACAACTCTTCAGTCCATTCATTTGATGTTGTTGTCAGTATCATTTGGATTACATATTTTGACACCTCATGGAATGATTCCATCTTGTTATTTTTAGCAGCAAGCACAGCTCATCCATCATCCAGCAGGATGGTGCTGTGTATGCCTACCCAGAGCTTCCATAGTGCCCTGAGACCCAGCGAGCTGCTCTGTCCTGCAGCCCCCATAGAACTAGGCCACTCTGTGAAGACATCAACATGCTGATTGTTGGGCTCCAGAACATTTACCTCATCTTTTTACCCCCACCCCCATCCTCTGTGGCCAGTTGGTTCCCACACTCCCCTTCAGTAGCAGGCATCACTGCTCACCAATCTTACCCCCACAAAAGGGCCAATGAGCAATGACCTCACAATGTAGAGGCTCAGCGTTCATGCACAACTTCACACGCACGTATTGTCACAAACACCTACATTTTGGCACACATAAACACAACCGTGAACACACATCCACACACCTACTCCATCACTGCCACCATCCCCCTATCCCACAATGCCACTGTCATTCACTCCAGCTGATACACTCTCCAACCACTCAGTTACTTTGGCTAAGTGATAATGGCATGTACACAAGGACAAACAACATGTCATCACCAGCATATGTTACAAGCATGCCTTTTGTCAGTGAGTACCTAGATGGTTCAGTCATTCCAAGTTTCATCAAAACCAAAACACCAAATGCACAATATTGCAAATATCGCTGCAAGAAACTGTGGGACAGCAATATTTCTTTTCTTTTGTGAAGATACTGCTGTGTTCCTAAAGTAAAAAAGAGAAACAAAGGAAGCCATGAAGAACATTTTGTTAGTATTTACAGAATTTGGCCAGCTCCTACCATGTTGCCACTTATGCCAAGATCAGACCACAATATTTAGGTGATCATAGAGTCATAAATTCTCGCCTCAACTTGGTTGGTTACATGGCAGACTACACACTGGACCCTGACCAATCACAGCTTGCCATCTTTCTTAACTTGCATGACATATATAGGTGCCATGGACGACTTTGCTGTTCCACCTGACAGCACCAACAACAAATATTCACCATTTATTGTCACTTGGCAGGTTGTGCATTTTCCTTCTTGCACACCATATTTATATAGTGGTGACGTCACATCCACATGTGATGCAGGAAGTCCATTTTGAGTAGTAGATTACTAAATTTGAAGGATTATCAGATGTCAAAATCCTGCACAGCGGTTTATAATTCTATGACACAGGATTTGGTTTTACAACTTATTTTGCAAAAAGTTAATTTTTCCTTGCTATGATCGTGAGGTGAAAAGTAGTGCGCTCTGTGCTACTACTTTAGGCAAACATCACAAAACGTGTTTTAGAAGTTGTCACACTAGATGAGAGAAGACAAGTTGAGATAATTTGTTTTGTCCAGAATGCTCTGGTCAACTTCCACTATGACACACTACACGTGACAAAACAAGCAAAACACTTCACTTCCAGGTGAAGTCAGTTACAAACTGCTAAGAAAGAAACTTTGCTAAGAGTTGTCAGCTCCACCCCTTTCTCCTCCCATTCAGGGAAGAGTGGTGGCACACTGCTGCACCTCTGGCTGCTTCATCGTCATCCCAGCCCCTTCCTCGTTCCTCAAGCTTCTTGGCAGAATCAAAGGCCTCTCTGATCAAAGGACCCAGGGACAGGTTCCAACTGAAAAACCTGCAGCTATCAAAACGGTTTGTTTATTCTGTATTGCCATGACAATATCAGATAAGAGATCTAAAAATATAAGGGGCTAAAGAAGCAGGTAGATGATGACAGAGTAAAGCGTGCAGGTTACAGTGACTGAATCTGTATAGCGGAGGAAACACAGGGAGATAAAATGGGAAAAGGCCTGTTTCCATTGCTACTGGATACAAACACTGGCAACAACAACACAGGCCTGGGGTCAGCTTCTCAGTTAACTTTGCTATTGATTAAAGTCAGTACGTGTGGATTTCCCTTCAGTGAACTGAAGGCTCTGTATCACTCCCATACAAACTGTACCATCTATAAGCAATACATATATATTTTTATTAATGTAATCCATGTTTCTTTAAAGAGGGAGGCATATATTTCCACTGCTGGAAAAACAAACTTTGATTGTGGTTTTAAAATAGCTGACCGGTATAAAGACCCTATTTACATTAGATAAGCCACCTGAATAACAGTAAAACAGCCAACAATGTAGAGTTTCCAAGCCATATCTCAAGAATGGTGAACAAAGAGTTGTGAGATTTGCAATAATGTAAATTATTGCAACTGATTTCGGTATACTGTGGCAGCAGTTGGTAAACAGCTTCAACAGCCTGCAGCAGAGGTTCTTTCTACTAGTCACTGCTGAAATCCTGCCCTCTTTCCTTTCAAGTATTTCCTTTTTTCCCAGCATCCACTGCCTTTAGGATCGTTAAATGTATGTGTCTGATAAATGTTACAATTGTATGCAACCAGGGTGGCAGGCATAGCCCAAAAGCAGGTCCCTGTGTTTCCACCATGCCAGTGCACAAAGTGTCCAAGCAAATAGGTAGGCAGAGAGGGAGAGCTTGAAGTGGGCTGTCTAGTGGAACACACCCCTGACCTGGGTGGCCAATGATCTCCAAGGAAAATGTCACCCTGAAAAATGATTGACAAGCCACAGCTTTGACTGATGGTGAATGTTAAGGAGGGAACAAGTATTGCATACCCGTGCAGCTACGGAAACATAACTCACAGCTAGGGTTGCCTCCCATGTCTCCAATGCCTCCCATTCAGACCGCAACCATGCAATACTATACCTGCTAACAAGGCGGCCCGACATTCTGCCTCCACTATTTACTTTCCACTGTATTTATGATCTCTTGTCTATTCTGGAGCCAACCCTTCTTATGTTGCCCTTTGATTTCTCTGCACATTTCCCTCCATTAAAATGGTGTCACTTTACTATGTAAATGATTGTCGGGCCCTGTGTCTGAACTTTGAACCAACAACTCAAAGAGACTCTCTCTCTCTCATACATTGTAGGGAGGTGAGGCATGGGGAGAGGGCTCTAGGTTGGGGGTTAACTCGTTTACGATTCACGCCATAAAGGTTCCTGAAAGGTTGGTCAGGCTGAATAAGCAAGGATATGTTAACCTTTCACCTCTCCAACAGAATCACAGGAAATGGCTACATGAGGGTGTGTGTTTTTGAAATTGCGTTTATATGACAGAAAATGTATATGAAAAGGCAACTAGACGCGTCTTTCTCCTCCTAAAAGCAGGTGGTTGTGTAAGCTGTCCCAGGAGAGGCACCCTGCCTACGGTGTTGTGAGACCGCTCCCACCTGTGAAGATCAAATATGAGACATTTATTATACAGGGGGGACTTATCTAGCGCTCCCTATCTGATGAGCTATGTAATGGAGAGGCCCTGGACAGATCCACTTTCAGTGCCCTAAAAGGCTGGAGAGGTGACCCAAAAGCAAAACATTATGTGAGAAAACAAAGGCGTCGTGGGCGTGGAGAAGAAACCCACTGAAGGGTACTGCCCTCTCTCCTCCCTGCTCGCCATGTAGACTGGAACTACTGGGTCCCTGCAGGGTATATTATGTCTGTTTGTGTGTGTACTGTGTGTGGGCGGTTGTGTTTGAGAGCTCACTAGTTCAATTTTCAAGTTGTGCCTAATTAGACTGTTTAAAGCAATAGCTCTGTGTTCGGGAGGTGGTGAGTAACTATGTTTTACACATAATTATGTACTGGCAACAGCAGACACTTAAACCAGAGCGCTGTAATTTTACCATATTGTGGCCTATACATCATTATGCATGTTGTATTGTGAAGTCTTTAGCAATACCCAGCTGTAAAGTGCTGCCACTGTTTGTCCTGTGGGCACCAACCAGACACCAGTTAAACGATGCTGGCCTCCTCAAAGTTAAAACCAACTCTCGACTTACCAGCCCTTCAGCAAAGGTCTCATGCAACCAACACTTGCTAACAGTGCTGTATGCAAACTGTTATATAACAAACGTCAAAGAGTTCTGCAACACGTCCAGATTGAAATCAAACAGGATTACTGCAGATAGGCACAGACCATAAAACAGGTCATTTAATTGTCAACACCTATAAAACTTGTACCTGTTTTGTTACTTTCAGCTTCCAAACAAAGTGTATGCCACAGCAAGCTGACATGTGTAGGTGCACTCACATTTTAAGTCAAATAAAGAGTTATTTTGGTGATCCTTTGACTTTTCATTTACCATCATCAGGTCTATCACCAAATACCTGCTAATCAGCTTATATTAGCATGCAAACACAACACACGTGAACATGGTAACCATTATATCAGCTAAACATCAGCATATTAGCAATGTCAGTGCGAGCATGTTAGCATGCTGTTAGCAAGTGCAGCGTCCCTAGCTCACAGCTGCTAGCATTGCTGTAGACTCTTGAGACCAACTTTAGGTCTGCATGAAAAAATGAAACCCAGCCATTTATTTGAATGACGCTATTATGTATTATGTATAGCTATTATTAAAGCAGATGAATTGCATGGATTTGAGTGAACTAGGAGTAATGCAAGGTAACTGCAGGTGAACTATTATGTATCTAAAATAACTTTAATATATATCATGAACCTCTTTCAGGTCAAGGATTAAAGCGATGCAGTTGGTGTTTTTATTGTGCTCCTAATCATTTACCTCCTGGCATTAAAAGACAGGGATGACAGGGCAGAGAGTAAACACCTCAGAGTTAATTAAAAGCTGCAGAGATAAGGCTCCAATGAGAAACTACTGTCTCAACTGCTTTGCCAGGGTATAAAAAAAGCCAGAACTTCCTGCTGGGGAAAGGAAGTGAGCTTGGGCGAGGTAGGTGGGGGGGATTATCTCTCCACATTAACAAACTTCACTGAACCAACAGACCAGTGTAGGGCCTGAGGATATCTGACACTTCCAGATACAGTCAGTGCCACACACAGTCTTCAAAGCCCTTTATGTTGATATATCAGTTATAAAGAATCAAATTCCAAGTTTAATACATACACTTCAAAGTATGTTTACATGCCATGAAGAGCGCCATGTGTGCAGACAGATACAGACTAATAGTGGGTGAGCACCTGGTTCAAGTAGGATGAGGCTGCCACCTGATCAAATAAGCAACATAATGCACTGTAATAAAACACACAGATGCACACAAATTATCCACCTGGCTGCTGGAGTTAGCTCCTCTCATCTACATTTCTTTTAAAACACAGAACAAAAAAGCAAATATGAAATATGCCTCCATTCCATGTTCAAACGCTATATATACCAACTGACAGGAAAGGGGAAAACATCAGTGTGCATCCACATATCAGTATGAACCAACAGGGGGCATAACAAATACACTGAATTGTAAGCTCGAAATCTGGTCGATCAGAATAGGATATTTTGGGTTGCACAAGTGCGCTGGCCCAAGATTATTCAATATTTGGAACTTTGCAATGTTGTATTGAATCACTTGCGACATCAAAGGGACTAAATTTACTTCATAAAGCTTGAAATACACGGTACAGTATGTCACAATGTTTATTTGAAACATAAACACTAAATTAATTGAAAATTGAAATATCAGGAAACAAAGCTTGATTTCTATAAATCTAACCCAGGTCACAGCTCTGTGTAGAAATGTGAATGACTTTTTAATGCAATTTATTCTTGGTTTTTCAAAAAACCTCTCATCCATTTGTGCTGAAATGATAAATTATAGCATATCTCTTTATCTTAAAAATAACTAAGTGAGATGTTCTGGTCCACAAAGGCCCGGTTTAATGATACAATTATGTAAAAACCTCCACATAAAATTGTTTTCTTGTGATCATGACCTACATATCTCACTGTCTTAAGATTCATGGCTTTTCCGCAGTCCAATTGGACTGATGTAGGTAAAGATGCTATCCAAGTCGGCTCGATCATTAGACTTTTAAGTCAATAATTCATTGATGTCAGATCTGATTAGCGATTCTTTCTCCTGTCTATACCCGCTTTCTTGTGAAGATAATAAAGTTATGATCATCATAAGATCTTAATGTTTGATATTTTAAGATAATGGAATTGCTATCTTGGAATAATGGACTGACAAAATCAGCTAAATATGTAGAAAATTGTCATTTGTTATCAGGAATAATGAAATAATAAAAGTTGTTTGATAGTGATAGCAGGTTCCGGTCTTGTCTTGTGGTTTTAGGAGGGGCGACTGTTTATGATGTGATATTAGAGAACTGGTATAAAACATTTATGAGCAACTACATCTGCTCTCATTGACAATCTTAACAATTATTAGCAGATTGCCAGCACCCATTTATCTTAGACTAGCTCTGTCTTTATATTTATTAGCAGTGTTGGGAAGGTTACTTTTGAAATGTAATAGGTTACAGATTACTAGTTACCCTGTTTAAAAAGTAATAAGTAATGTAACAATTTTGATTACTTCATTAAAGTAATGTAACTTATTACATTTGATTACTTT
>JAVQJD010023675.1:0-25743 GCA_036023655.1 Nannoperca australis | reverse complement strand
GAGTGTATTTCTTTAAAGTTAAAACTAGTTTAAAGTCATCTTCATTGAAAAGTACAGTGCTTTTCCTTCAAAAATAAGGACATTTCAATGTGACCCCAAACTTTTGAACGGTAGTGTATATATATATATATGCGGTTGGCAGGAACTTCTCTAAGAACCACTGATTATATTTTTAACAGACAGTAGAAAAGAAACTAGCAGAAGTTCACATTTATATTTGATCCTCAGTCCTGCAGACGCTCTAATATTCCTCAAACTAAACTCTGTTGTCTGTCAACCACAACTACCATTCCTTGCGATTTCTGGCAGCTTGGTTATTGAGTTTAATGCATCACTTTTTCATCAAAGATTATTTCAAATACACGTCTTCTTCTGCACATCGGCATTTATACAGTGTTACATACAGGAAATCAGTTCATCTAAATCTTCCAGGAAGTTTTCAACATAAAACTTTTGGTCGAAGCACCTTTAGGTACCGTGAGTGTATTGTTATCATGAGCGAACCTGCTGGGAACTGAACCCTGGCAGTGTTCATGCATTGAATTATTCACTGAAGTACACAAATAACAGCACCCCTAACCTGCTGCCAACAAGGATGTATATAACTGATGTTTTTCTGCATGGCCACATACATATTTAACACAGGTGAACCTAGTGGGTATCAAGCTCTCAACTTTGGCAGCATCACTTCCACACTCTTCACATTCAGCTTGACAGGATGAGGGTTTCTGCTGTCAGTCCATGCTTTATGTGTCTTGTTAAGGAAGTCCTAATGCCCCACAAGGTTTCCTGATCCCCCTACAGCTGCTTAACCCCCCAAAGGGATTCTGGATGTCTTGTTAAGAGAAACTCTCTAACCTCAACCAGACGAAACCTCCATAGTCTTGCCTCCGAACTTTCCCAAAGATTTTAGGTCTTTAGTTCAGACGATAGAATAAAAGTAGAAGAAATCGGAGGAAGAAAGACGAAATGATTAGAAAGAGTCAACTCTCCTCATCGCTGCACACAGATATGCCAACATTTTGAGTCGTTTCAGTGGAGCAGAAGCTCGAGTTGAGTGATTTTAAAGTCACAGTTGTTTCGGCCAAGCTTAAAACCTTTTGTGTGAGTTTCTGGCATTTCTACTCTGGTTCTTTGTGTACAAATTGAACATTAAAGCAGGTTGGCTGACAATGAACTTCTAAATGAAAAGGAAGATAAGTTCTTGTGGAAGTTTTTCTTATGGTGTCATATGTTGCACGGATTGCAGAGCTCTTTGATCTGATTTATGACTTTGGGCTTTATAAATGAAAGTGCCTTGGCTTGAGAAGAGAAGGGAAGAGGTCAAACAAGGACAGGAATCTCAATCAAGTTGAAATGATCAAAATCTTGAAAAGGAAACAGATGCTGCGCTCGGCTTGTTCTTACCTAACCCTTCTTCACAAGTTCAAGAGCCTGCAGATGAAGAAGCATCATTTACCCTCTGCTGCTCACTCTCACCAAACAATGTCGAAAGGATCCTATTGCTCTTGTTAATTTCCTAAAATGACCATTCTGTGACCTGAGAGGAACATCTGTGAAGGAACCAGGGAACGTTTTTTTAAAGAAAATCACCCCAGGGTGCTGTTCAGCTACTGTCCAGCCAAAACCATTAAAACTGGAATACAGGGCATAATCAGTTCATAAAGGAAATCTCTCTCTAGCCAATCAACTTTGCTCCAGGAGGTCACGTGATCTGGAACTCGAACAGTAGCTTGGGGGCCCAACTCCACTCCCTAAATGCCAGTTCTCACACTATCCAGTGCTATGGCGGCCTCGGAGGGACATTTTTTCTAAAGGTCAGTTTTTGTTGGATTGTGCTCTTGAGAGAGGAAAGTCAAGTCAAGCCAATTAAGTCACAGCTTGTGTTCCAGAATAGAAATGACTACGGCAGCCCAGGAAGGTCAACAGGTCATGGGAGAGCGCTCACAGGGTTATAAGTTAACTCTCTGAACTAGATTGATCCACAGAGTCCAGGGTCGTGGAAGGTGCAGCACCCCCAGAGCTGGGCAGAAGCCAGTGTCCTGGGTCTTTGGATTGAATGCCAGGCTTTGTTGCCACTGGGCCACCTGGACACCTGAATCCTCGCTGAGAACAGGTGTGCTTCAGCAAACAAGGTTTTTGTCAAGGTGGAACCACTCAGGAAACTGCAATTCACTGTGTGAGAGGAATCCAATCAAACAGAACTACGAGGCACACGAAGATAGTTCTGATGGAATTTAAAGGGACACATTGGTATGACTTCTAGATATCTATGACGCACATACATCACATTTCTTCTTCTTCTACTGGAACACTGACATGTCATATCTAGACCTAAAATCAAAATCCTTATTCAAACCTCAAAATACAGGTTTTATACTGGATTTCATTGTTTTTGCAGTTGTGACATCCCGTTGATGGGCAGCTCAGATTTTGTTCATCACCAGCTTCATTCTTGCCCAACACTTTAAAAACTCAGCTCATTCTCTCAGTCCGTGTCCTCTATAACTATTCGTGGGCAACTGTTCTCATATTTTATGTTAGAAAGCACAAAAAGCCACTGGCGGCAGCATTGCGTTTCTGCTGTATACCCTCACCATGTACGTTTAAAGTTTCTGATCATGCAGCTTCACATCCATTCATCATCCTCTGCATCTTTCTCTCTCTCTCTCATCCCAACCCTTTGTCACTGCCGCCAGCCGCTTCCTCTCCCGCCACTTCATCCACTGACTCCACTAACACCATCAATGCTACTAATGCCATCACCAACGGTAAGCAACCCTCATCCTCGCCTTCCTCCTTCTCCTCCAGCCTTCTCCTAATATCCTTCCGACCTCCTCCTTCTCCACTTCCTTGTGCCTTCCTGTTTCACTTTGTCTTTTTGCTGTTTATCACTCTCTTATTCTACTTTTCCAACCTTCCTTTCTTTTTTTAAATGTTTATGTTGTTCAGCTACCATGCTGATGATTTTTGATGATTTGCCTCTTGATTGTTGTCTTTTTTGCCTCATCTCCTGTAAATTTAAGGTACATTTTGAGATCAAGGAAGTAATTTACAGTTCATTCTCAACAACAATTATTACCCTTAATGGTTTTTGAATAGACATCCCTCATAACAATCAGAACCCCCTGATTTTGTGAAATTTGACCATTCAAGGACCTCATGAAAACTTGCTCGGTGCTCTTTTACTTTTCATACACTTCTGGAAAGTAAAACCCACTATTATTAATGTGTTCACTCTATTATTCATCACCTACCTTGGAGAAGACGCAGCTAATTTTGTTCTGATTAATTGGTCCAGATGAACGTGTTCGACTCGGGAGGACTGAGAGTAGATAAATATTATCTACCAATGCTTTAAAAAATTGAGTTCAGCCAATCTTTTCATTAGTTAATTAACCTTTCTGTCATTCTTTCGCCACCTGAGAAGTTGTAGTGTTGAATAAATGTCCCCAGAAATTTATGAAAATCAGCTCTTTCTGTTCTTTCAAAGGAATCCTCATTAACCTAATCAATGGACACTGCAGCGCAGGAAGTTTAAATTAATTAAAGAAGGAAATACCCTTTACTTAACACATAGGGATTTCTTTTAACACAAGCATGTTGGAGGTCTTAAGCTTGAGCATGTAAAAGGGTTTATGCATGTTGGAAGTATCAAAAAAGAAGCATTAGGAGTTCCTGATCTGCACCTGGCAGCATTAAAACCATTTTGTTTTCCATGTGTGGTCCCTTTTTGTTCTGCTGTATCCTTTGGTTTGTCATCTCCAGTTCTCCCTCCCATCACTTCATCTCCATCCACCACCCCTACCACTAGCATGCCACTAACCCCAACCATCAGCACCACCACCACCTCCACCAATACAACCAGCCCCTCCTCCTCCTCCTCCTCCTCCTCTGGTAAGGCTTCATCTGCTTCGCTGCTTTGTTGTTTACCATGAGCATCTCTAGACTTCCCATTCAAAAAAAATCTAAATTACTGAATGTTTCCGGGTATTCAGGGTAGAAAAGCCTTTGAAACAGTGGAAACACCAGGAACAGTAGTTATTCGAGCTCATCTCCACTAATTATAATGGTGACTGATTTATGATGGGAAATACAAAATAAATTTTTAAACATCTTCAAAAACTCTAAACTATTGACTCCACGATGCTTTTGGGAAACCCAGTGTGTGTGCACCAAATGTCAAAAAGTCTTACCTTGATAAACACATATTTTTTCTGAATCAAGAAAGACTTTCGAGATTGGTCCTGTAACCCAACAGGCTTGCAGTTTCTCCCCATTAACACAGTGCGGTTGTGTGTTTTGTGTTACTGACATGCCGACTTATTGTGCTAATCAGTTCTGCCTGGTGCTACCATGACCGTCACCACCAGCGCTGCTACCCCTGTGTCCCCTGCCACTAACATTGCTTCAGCCAGCAGCACAGCTGATGGTAAGGTAGCTAACACCATGTATTGTCACAAGATACAGCGTAAATCAAGGTCCTGATTTTGTCCTGTACTTTTTGTATTTTGTATTTCTCCTAAATATTTTTTGTGGTGTTGAGATGGAGAGCTGAAATACCCCCACCTTTCAAGCTAGCTTCAAGCTAGCTCTTCACAGCTAGCCTCTTGGCCCACTAGATGACTGACAGTAGCTAAATGAAGAGTTAACGGTTTCTTTCACCTGTCTTTCTATGATATGAGGTTTTCTGTTAAATGTGTATTTGCTGCTACAATGGATTAAACATGAGCTAAAGCTGCTATGAGGTTTTATGTGTAAAAGAATGGTGTATTCACATTTTGATCCAGTATGGTAGTAGTAGATTCTCATTTGTCCCAAAATATGGACGGAAAATCATAATGTGGTTTGAACAAAAGAACAAAAGATGAAAGAAACCATATATGGAAAAATTGCACTGAGAAATTAAAAATAATCGCTCACCTGGAAATGGCAGAACTTCTAGCTTTCGACTAGTATGTATAATAATTATTGTCTCCTTCATCATGATCATCGTCATCATTAACATAATCTTTTTGTACTATCATTATCATTTGTAGGAGCATATTTAAACTGCAGCTGATGCATATTGGCAAATCAATTTAGCTGTGTTTACAGGTTGTTGTACTCACAGTGTAGATGTTTTTTAATGTTAATTTTACCGCAATATAGTTCTGTTTTTAGGTTGTTGTCCCTACAATGTAGCTGTGTTTACAGGTTGTTGTCCCTACAATGTAGCTGTGTTTACAGGTTGTTGTCCCCATAATTCAGCAGTTTTTACAGATTGTTGTTGCCACAATGTAGCATGATTAACAGGTCGCTAAGACATAAATATAAGTATACGCATACACTCACAGCTCCAGCTACATCAAAGAAGTTTCCCATTTCCTTACAGGTGTTTGTTGTGACAACCTGCTCACAGATTGGTACAAATTCTATGTACAGCATGTGTTTATTAAGCTGACTGATATTCTGTGATCGTTTACTTCCCCTGTAGCCCAACAGACAACCAGCAGCACACCAACTGTTTCTTCTGCTACCACTAACCAACCAGCTACTAACCCCACAACGCATGGTAAGAGCAACAATACTGGTGTGAAGCCACAGCTAGCTTTACATACAAAATGCTATTGTCTATCTATACAAGTCTATCGCTGAGTGCACAATGGTTTCCAAACAAGCTGCATAAATACTTTATGCTAATAAAAATAAAAATAAATACGCATGTAACTATACAGGCCTGCTGATGTGACTCAAACAGTCATTACAAAGCCATTAAACCCCAGTCGTGATCTTTTTACACATTTAGACATTTAACACATTTGAAACTTTTATGCATGATAACACTGAGCTTGAATTTAGATTAATGTGTCGCTATCTGGGTTACAAGCACGTGCAGTCAGGTGCATAATCAGAATTTGGTATGTCAGTAAATGCTTGGAAGTGGGGCTGCAAATTATATTTTTATTATTGATTTGTGCAAACATTTTTAGTCTATTTTGATACACAGCAAAACCACAGCAGTATGCAGTCCTGACGTTACAATTTCTTTCACTTGTGTGAGAAATGACCAGTTTCCAGAGCTTTAATTGTTTCTTTGATTTACACGTAACTATACTGACAGGTAACATTAATTAATTATTTCATGGCAGCAAGGAGACTCAGTGTTTGTGTTAATCCTAGACACTGTGACTGAGAACGTGTTGCTGATAATTTACATACGACTACCAACAAAATGCACAACATTAAGAATGCAATTACTTGACTTATTCTATCTTTCGGCCTCCTCTCTTCTCTTCTGTTCTTCTCTTGTTTCGTCTCCACAAAAAGACCCAGGACCGACTCCTCCACTGCTGTTAGTAACTACTAACCAACCAGCCACTAACATAGCTGCCACTGTTGCTTCCTCCTGGGGTAGGAAACACACTTGCATGCCTTGTTCTACATCCAAGGTCGATAAACTCTTCTCTTCTCAGTCCTGTCTAGTTATTTCTTTGTGCTCCAACCTTGTTTTCACATTATAAACAAAAACATTGCTCTTTTTAAGCATTGCTGTGTTTTTATAGTTTTCTCACCCGTGAGATTTGATTTTTCCTGCAGCTGTTTCGAACTAGTGGTCCTGGTGGTGATTGTAAGATTAACAGACATTAAATAATTCTTTACTGAATGTATTTCCTTTTTTTAATCTCACTAGTGCCTTGATGTGATTCTGTATCTCTCTGATTTAGTTAAATTCTATTCATGTTCTTTCAGGATTGTTTCATAATGATCAGCAGCGCCTGTAATAGCTGCAGCTCCTGCTTCCCCTGTTGTGGCACTAACAACTAAATCCATCAGACAACCTAATGTAGTCATGAAATACTCTCATACACATTTGCATAATCGTTTATACTTTTAGCTTGTTTACCATTATTCATGCTTTGATCCTTTCTTGCAATTCTTGTTAGGCTTATATTCCTATAATTGTATATTTTCTCTGATAAGCAAAGAAAATTAGGAACATAATTGTAATCACGGCTCAGTTTACTTATACTGGGATGGCTCAGCTGATGTATTCTACTGCTTTGAGTGTTTTGCTTGAAAGTACTGTTTAATACTTTTATTTTATCTGTAACTTGCTTTTTCACCATAATGGCGTCCGGTTTGATGTGCCGTCCTGTGACAGCTGTGAAATCTCCAACCAAAGCCTCTGCCAGTGCTGCGCCTGCTGCTGTAGTTGAAAGCCTGGCTTCCCAGTCCAAGCCTCTGGCTGCTGGTCCAGCTGCTCACAACAGAAGACTCCGACATGTTTCTGGATTAACTGTTGCTGGATCCCCTATTTCTCACGCACCCAGACCTCCAGCTCCTCCAGCTCCTCCAGCCACCACAATCAAAGAAACATGGCCTGCTTTTGTTCCCAGTCCCCCTGAAAGAGCTTCTCATCGTAGGTCCCTTGCATCCAGTCAGTTCACTCCTCCAACCCGAGCCCCTAGTCTCTCAGATCCAGCATCTGAACCCAGACTCTTAGGTCCTGTCCCAGGTCCTCCATCTTCACCTGAACCCTCTCACCCTAGACCCCTAGCTTCCCTCCCCAGGCCTCCAGGCCATCGCAGCTCCAAGACCTCCCTGGGGTTCATCTCCACCCCTTTGATCTGGCAGGGAAGGAAGAGGCCAACTCGAGGAAGACGTCCAGTTGCCACCAGAGCACCACCAAGGCCAATGGTTCACATCACAAAACCCGCTGAACTCAAATCCACAGCCAGGCCTACGTACACAACACAAACCACTGGATTTAAACACACCAATGGAGACACACATATACCTGGGTTGAAATACGCAACACACATGCTGGAAAATGTGACACACGCAACTGCTCGCTTACATTCATCATCTCAACCTGCATCACGACAAAACTTCCCACGCCAGCCAATCTCCAACAAGGAGACCCCTACAACCACTCAAGACTCAAAACCCCTTCCTGATACAAAGGTGGTTGGGGCAGCACCCCTGGCATCATCATCATCATCGTCGTTGTTATCATCTTCATCGGCACTTAGCAACAGAAAGAACAAACCTGCAGCGCCGCAATGGGGTCGCGGTGGGGAAAACCAAACCGTCGCAATGGGTAACTGGACAGATCCTCTGGAAGCACTGGGCGACGAGTACTCGTCAGGCGCTGAGCCGTTTGTGTACGAGCTCACGGTGGAGGGCAGTGCTTTTAGCTTGTATGAGTTGGACGCTGCCTACTCCTTGGATGAACCCGCCACCATCCCTCCAGCCTTTATTGGCCCTGACGCCAAAAACGAACAATCATTCAACAATTCAGACCCTCAAGGGGCTTTTCCTCCTCTTTCACACCCCCTAACTGCTTTTGAGGAAGGAAGTGAAGTTCTCGCCCGAACACATTTTCACAATGATTCGGAAACACTAGCAAGTGGCTTAGCAGCAGGCAGCCAGCTTCCTCTTACCGACTCGCAAGATCGACTGATGCCAGAAACAGAAACATTCATCAGCAGGTCTCAAGTTAAAGTTTCACCGACATTTTCTGAGACTTTGACAGAGGCTCAAACTCACCACGGGGTTCTGAACAACACCAGTGCAAGTGGTCAAAAGCAAGAGGAAATTTCCTACACACAAACATCAACTTTTCAACCAACAGCATCTCTCCTTATCCCCTCCCTTTCATCCCTACTCTTCACACAGCCAACACCTTTGCCCGTACAGCTAAGCTCCTCTCCTTTCCTTGCAGAGGAGAATTTCCTTTCTTCTTCAGAGCCACAGAAGGAAGACATGGCCCAGATATCCTACTCATCCCTTTCTCTAAACCCCCTGAACACTGTGTATGAAGCAGACGTTACTGGACTTGATGCTGACCTTGCAGTGGCCAGAAGTAGACTGATTAACAATTTACATACAATTACAACCATATCTCCTCTCCCCTCACCTTCATCTACCCTCCAACCTCTTTCCTTTTTGTCAGCATCAACTCCGTCTCATGCCATCCCTCTACCTCTTCCATCATCTGTCTCCCCTTTACAAATTCCAACCTCCCCTCCCCTTTATTCCTCTAACCCTCTCAGTCCTCTCTCATTTTCTCCTCCGCTCTGGTCCACCACTGTTCCTCTTCCACCTGCTGCTGATCCTGAGCAGCCCTTCCTCTTCCCACTCTTCTCTTCCCAGCAAGCCAGACGAGGGCTTTCAGAAACAGACGGCGTTGATGAATCTGCTCACGTTGTGGAGTCAGATGGAGTTAGTGGAAACTTTCAGCCTCCTGTGTTGTTGCCTTGGTCTCTGTCCTTGAACCTTCAAAGGGACTTTGTGGAGACGAGGGTTGATACAGCATCCTCGTTGCCACTTCCTGTCTTCTCTAAAGGCCAAACTGAATCTCAGATGCTGGTTGTTGATGGTGCACTGCTCCCTGAACATCACTTACTCTCTGCTGAAGAGCCTTCTAACATTATATCAGAACCCTTCAGAAGTCTTTTACCCTACTCCGAGAGTAATCAGCAAATTCATACACAATCAGGTCCATTTGTCCATTCGGTTGAAATGTTTCTAGACTCTTCCTTTAGTCAAATTGAGCCCACTCCTTCAGAATTATCTGTGGAGCATTTGGCATCCAGTACTGCAGTGCTGGAACCTGCGTTGGGTTCATCAGTGGTTTTGCGGCCTTTTCCTCATGAAGGCAGTCTGTCAGTCAGTCAGTTATTGGTTGATTCTGATCAGAGCGACATATACACTCTGCCAGACCAGTCACGTCAAGTGCATCAGTCTGCCACTGGCTTTACATCACAGCCAGCAACTGGCATTTGGGCCTCTGAACGCACCCCGGCTCTGCTCCAGGCAAATATTGATAGAACGCAGCGTTTGCACTCTGCTTCTTTGTCTGCCATTTCTTTTTCATCTTCAAATCCCGTCCTTTCAACTTGGATTCCCCCTTCCTATCACCTTGACAACCTGTCACTCATTGTATCTTCAGAGGCTCTTCCTGCTGCCCCAGTCATGCAAGTTGCTGAGACAACAGAAGGGATGGTGGGAGAGGAAGCTGCAGTGTCTTCCTCCTCATCCTCCCCTAATCCTGTAGTTGGGAAATCTCGTCTCCTGGCTCAAACGTCTTCATCTGGGTCGCACGGCAGACATACTTCCAACCAGACCTTTAACAGAGATCCAGGGAGGCTGCAGCATACAATCCCCTATTTACTCACCGACAATCATGTAAACACAAACAGCGCCGCTGGTGCTCACACTGACTCCGGCGGCTCACAGGCACTTGCTGGCGATGATGATGCATTTAATCACCCCACTTTCTTTTTGTCGAATCCATCTGTCATGGCAGTAACCCAGACGCTGGCACTCCACAGTAGCCCAAGTGCACAGCTTAGCGCTGCAACCCCCCAGCACGCTTCAGGGCTGGATTACACGCACTACTCAGGCTTGACACAAACTAACACTGAACACCATGGCCGTCTGATTCACACACACAGTTCAGCACACACACACTTGGATGCTCAGACTCAGAGCATGTTTTTGGATGTAAATGAGAAACTAACCCTGAGCCAGAGGCCGAGGCAGAACACACAACATGCAGAGGCACATGTTGATGTTGGGGGGCTGCAGCCGCAATCATCCCTCTTCAGTTCCTTTGCCCTTACTCCCCCACTCCTTTCATCCTCCATGTTGTCTTCCCTTTCTCTTGCTGCAACCCTCACACCTCCTTCTCCCTCTCTTCAACTTTCTCCCATCCACCCTGCAGTCCCTCCCCACATAATTGTCTCATCCCTTCTCCCCTCATCTTTCATCACCCCTTCCCTCTCTCTTCTCCTCCCCGGCTGGGTGGCATTGCCAGCAGTGCCTGACAGCATGGAAGAGGCAGAAACTGGCTCTTTGTCACCCAGTTGGCCGACTGCTGGATTCCATCAGCCCACAACAAGCCCCTCCCCCTCGGACAAGCATTTATACGCCTTCCAGAGATCCACCACATACCCTGTTAGCCAGTCAATAGAGTCAATCCAGCAGTTCAGCACAGTAAGCCAATCCCTTCCTCTTGACCAAGCGTCCACACCCCCTGATGACAATTTGAAATCCAGCCACTCAAACCCCCTTGTTTCTGTTAAGGAGTATGAGAATATCGAAGTTTTGCAGCAGCTTGCAAACATCTCACAAACAGCTGGTGCTTCCAGGTTCCTTGATGGTCCACAATCATCACCTGAGGCTTCCAACAATGTCATTGCAGCTGGGAAACCGTCACATATCTCCTCTTTATTTGACCCTGCGGATGTTGTTCCAAAAATACATATTGCGGATGAACATGCCTCTGCTGTAGGACTGGCTTCTTCAGCAGTGAACACCAATGACAGTGTTACTCTGGATGTCATGTTAAATGCTCCAACAGGCCATCAGCCTAATAAAAGTCTGAATCCAGAAGCTGCCGCAAACACTCAATCATTTCCTGTTGAAATACAAACTACTTCCCCTTGCTCCACTTCTCAACCCAGTTATGACCCTAATTCTGCAGTAACAGCACAACCCACTGGTGCTCCGGTTATTCCAAACCCCCTACAGACTTCTGGCCTTAATATCCCCTCTTCCACGCCAGCCTCCAGATCCCCGACTGGTTCCTCTATCGATGTCCCAGGTCTTGGGTTTGAGGGGCTCCCACCTCCTCATAGTGACATTGCAAACATGTCAAATGCTACCACTGTTAAAACACTAAATTACTTTCCTTCAACACCAATTGAAATGACAAACAACACAAAGCCTAAAAATTCTACATCTCTGATAGAAAATGGAAGCTTAGAAGCATCTCAGGGGAACATGACAGGCGGCAAACCAACGCCAGATCTCAGTGTGAATGCAGGCACATCAGCAGAGTCAAATTTAACCATCTCAAAGCCTGGTTTGAGCTCAAGTCCAAGCGTGTCGAATCACAGTGGGAATCAGAGCTCGGGAGTATTTGTGAACGGGGTCATGAATCTAGACCCCAGTGACCACCTTCCCCCCACGATACCCGTGGTCATCAACGCTCACCATTTCACAACCACAAAGAACGCCTCTCCAGCAGCTACGTCCACAGCAGCCAGTATGTCGGCTAGCAGCAGCAGCAGCAGCGGCAGCAGCTTCCCTGCCCCTGTGGATTTAGCAGCCAAGCCCGCGTTGCCATGCCAATGTAAACAACGCTTTCATTTTACATGTCTGTGTGGACTGTCAACGGGGAACAGTATGTCATGGAGTAACAAAAAATAAACTGTAGATGTAGAGAATCAAATAAACAATCATCTGTACTGACAGTAGCATGCACTGTAAAAATATTCCATCATAGTAGCTTGTATTAAGTCTTGAAGTCTATTTATTTGAAACATGTGAGAGACTAACTTAAGTGTTAATGCTTGCAGATTGCAATATAACCTCTATGGCTAAAAGTATATACATGCTTTACCTTAGTGCTGCAGCAAGTAATGATAGTTTAGACTGTTCCTTCAGCTTCTTGGCAGCAGTTTGTATTTGGCCCTTTCCTGTTTCAACATGGCAGTGCCCCCGTGCACAAAGCCAGCTCCATAATGAAGTGGTCTGACCAAGTTCTGTGTGAAAGCGCTCGGCGGGCCTCCACAAATGACTGACCTCAACCCCATCCAAAAGGTTTGGGATGAAACCAGAAGAGTGGAGGATATATTCAGGTGTCCACAGACCTTCGGCCATATACTGTCTTAATATTTGATTCAAAACCAAGCTTTTGATATATACTTTTGGATATAAGAGACCCTTTTGGCAGAAAATTATTTTTCCAGTAAAAAAAACAAGATTTTAAGACTGAATACAAGATTAAATTACTTCTTGGGTGGTTGGTTTGCTCTGAGTAGCTCTGTTTAATCAGTAATTAGACTCAATAGTTCAATCAGTAGTTTTATTTTGCCTCTACTGTAGGGGTAGATATAAGTAGCTGTCTATCAGGTGAATGGGTGGGATCCCTCTGGTCCTGGAGGCTGGTGATTGGTTCATCATGATTCTGGGCCCTGTGTCTAGTTGTCCAATCAGACCGTAGTATTGATCCTGGAACTTGTAGTTAAAATAATGGATTGCAGTGCTTTGATTCTTGCTCATTTTCTCTTTCATCTGTCCATCATTACAATATCCACTATAAACACTACCTGTACCTCCTGTTTCTTTCTTTCTTCTCTCCTGTTTTTCCATCCATCCAGCTTCTTGGTAGAGATGTCCTGCTCTGCTGCTTCTCCTCTCAGACAGTAAATAATAAGACACCTCATCTCCATTTTACAGACTGCTGTGAGATCCAGTCGAAATGTTTGCAATGATCAGCTGCTCCCTCAGAAAAACATATGGCTGAAGGTGTGCAGCTTGCAGGGTCTCCCACCAGAGCTGATGGAGTAGAAGTCTTTCGACTGCCTAAGTAGCCTTTACTAACAATTGTAGATCCCGGAGCGACATCTAGTGGTCAATGTGAAGCATAGCAGGAGCGCTGAGAGCCCTAAACGTGCCGTATTGTAGAAGAAGAGCTTCTTTTTGAGACATTTAAATAAGAAATAATGACTTATAACAACCTTATTCACACGTTAACAGCACAGGAAGAGAAATGTTGTGTTTAATACTTAATATTTCAGTTATCTGCTTAATTAATAAGTTTAAGTTTACCATTAAATAGTTCATATGTCTGCATGTGGTTGAGAAGAAAGGCCACACATGTGCTGAAAGTGTAAAATCCAGATTTAAGTAGTGGACGATAGTCAGACCCTGAGTCTATAAAAGTCTCCAGCCGACAGAAACGTGTGGTCCTGCAGCTTGATCCCATTCACTACAAAAAGAAATCATAATGACTGCCCCCCCCATCCCTCCACTGCTGTTATCTGCCAGGCTGCACATTCCTCCTCATCATTTTACACTGTAAAATTGGATTTTTACAGGATTGGATTAGCTCCAGCCGCTCGATTCATCTCCTGCTATGTGGCACAGAGTTCCATTTTGTGTGAAATAGCCAAACTGAGGCTGAATAATCACTTTCTGTTTCTCTCTGCGTCTTCGTCTGCAGAGGAGTTGTTCTACCGGATTTCTTTTGTGGTGGACGACGGGAGCTCGTCGCTGACCCAGGCTGATGTTGAGCGAGCTGTGGCTCTCTGGGTAAGACGAGTCCAGCTTTTTACTGTCAGCAGCAGTTCAACCCTCGTGGCCCCCAGATAACAGCAGGAGTGGAAGACCTCCTGTAACTATGAGTGTCTGGTGGAGTTTGTATTGTACTTTTAAAACACATAAAAGTGAGACTGAAAGCCTCAAAAGCACAAACTCTTCTTTCAATACTGAAAAAGTATCAAAGTGAATTAAGCCACAAAATGAGTGATGGGCTCCTGTTGTTGTTTTAATGCATCTTCACTAACTCATTTCCAGTTTATCACGTATCTGTGCTCAGGTGCACAAAGAAACTACAGCAAGTGTTTCAGTTCCTCACAGTGTGTTTGTCCCAGACAAGTAATTCAGACCTCCACCTGTTTGTAAAAGTCCTGACACACGAGGAACAATCTCACCTCACTACAGTTACATACATGCTAATAAAGAAATAACAGTAAAGCTAAAGAAAGGATGATAAAACTGTAATATTGTCTGTCGGGCTAATTAATACTTTGACGTTAACAAATCTTCTTTATTGGTTGAATGATTTATTGGTTTGATTTGGTTTCCTCTTACAGCTGAATCAAACATTTCAGAACTGGACCCATGCAGTCTACGTCAACTCCATCAGGTAATTACATGAGGATCTTTCCCTCCACAGTGTGTAACGTAATAACATTAATAAGAATGATAAGAAGATGTCCGACCTGCATCAGATGCTGTGTTTGAAGCTACTAGTTGGTGAGTAAATTCTCTTAAAGTTCAGAAGAACTTTAGTTTTTTAGAAGCTAGAAATGTCCCAGGTGTATTCTGGTCACATGTACATGTTTGCATGCTGTGTACAGACTGTAGCTCTCATCCAAACACTGCTTTCTCACCTCTCTACTGTTTGTTGTCTCCAGTGTCCAGCCTGGTTCACTCAGCGGAGGAAAGCTGGCGAGGTAAACACATCCACATGTAACCGTCTTGTGTCATGTTGTGTCAGAAACACTTTGAGCAGCTGCTTTCAGGTGTGTTTGGCCTCTCGTCTCCAGGTATTCGTGCCAGGCCCTGCTGGTTTATTATTACGTCACCAATCAGAGTCTGGGTGCAGCTGCTGTGTTCACCAGGCTGTCCAGCAGAGAGGGGCTCCTGGGCGCCAGCCTGCAGATCCAGCCCGCCTCCACTGCTGTCAGGTTAATTGGTGAGGAAGGGTTCATTTCATTTATTTATTATGTGGAGACAGCTGAATACTCCTCGTGCTCGGTGCTCCACATCCTCCTGGTGTCTCGTTCAGCTTGTATTTAATTCATCATTATGTTCTGAAATGACAGAAAACTGTCCGGAGGAGAATCCGCTGCACTACCGCTGGCCTGAGAGCCGACCCACCGTCACTCAGTACCTGCCCTGCTTCCCCAACAAGGACCAGAGCACCTCGAGGACCTGGTAACACACACACACACACACACACTGAGTGGACTTGTGTTACACTGCAACACGTTTTTGGGACTGAGAAGGTGTTTGTGCATGTTTAAAGATCAGTTTGCAGGTCTGCACTGATCCTAGACCTGCTCAGTCTGCACGGCGTCACCACACAGTAATAATGCAGAACTTCAGGACACGCTGTCCACAGCACCGAGTGTTTGTTCTCATTCAGACACAAGATGAGCTTTGTTTGTCTGAATCTAACAAAGGAGTCTGGGAACAAACAGACTGAATATCAGAGCTCAAAGAAAACACGTGAATTTATTGGTAACAAAAGCTTTTCTGTGACTGCAGACAAACAGGAAGCAGACAGGGGGTCGAGTCCCGGGATTCTCATTTAGTTTAGAGGAGACAAGCTGCCTCCTGTCTGATGTTGTCTCACTGACATGAATGGAGAGAATCTTTAGACACAACTTGTTATCTTCTGCTTCTCTATATGTTGCGTATAGCTTTAGCTGTCACGTTGCTTTGTGGTTTTTTTGTTTAATGCGTCGCTTTTTTAAACATTTGCTGTTGAAACAGACCTTTAAAAAAGACATTTCCGTAGATTTGACCTGATTTCTTTAACTCGTTACTCAAGAACTGACAACGGATCCCGAAGCATGTGTCTGAAAGTGAACCCACATGTTATACTGTCTCTGGATTACACTCGATCGTCCTGATCGCTAGGAACACTCTTGAAATGTAATTTGCTGAGTTCTCCTGCGAGCGGCACGTTGATCATCGACAGTCAAACAGTCAGAGGTTGTGGGTTTGAATCCTGTCGTAGGGTTTTATATAGACACATACACAATATACAATAAAGCTCCCTCTGCCTCTCTCTCTCTCTCTCAGTCTGATCAATCCACAGAACTACTCGTCCTACTGGTCAGCTGCAGACGTCAGCAACTGCACGGACATCGACACCATCCAGGTGTCGGCAGGTACGCTCAGCCAGCAGCCAATCAGGCACAAGATTCAAAGATCCTGACTGGGATGTTTGTCTTCTTGTTTCCGGTGCAGACGGACGAAGATGTCTTGAATAATAAAGTAAAACACGTGTATTTATCTGTAACTGTAAGATCCGGGCAGCAGAATAATGAAGCGCTTCTTCTGTGTTTGGTGCAGAAAACGCAGCTGAGGTGGCGGTGCAGCTCGCCATCATCACCAACAACGAGCTGTCAAATGAGGAGGTGAGTCCACGCTTCTCTCTGTGACGGAACAGTGTGAGGAGACCCTTCATCTCTCCTCCTCCTCCTCCTCCTCCTCCTCCTCCTCCTCCTCCTCCGTCTCTCTGCAGGTGTCCAAAGTGGTGACGAAGGTGAAGCAGCTGGTGAATGTGGCGAAGATCAACAGCACGTTAGCCTCCACCGTTGTCACCATCATCTCCAACGTGATGACCAGCTCAGAGACGGTGCTGGCTGCCACCTCGGAGACGTACGTCCACTGTGCTCTACTACTGTGCTCTACTGTACTCTACTGTACTCTACTATACTCTACTGTACTCTACTGTACTCTACTTTACTGCACTGTATTTTACTTTACTCTGCTGAACTCGACTATACTCTACTGTACTCTACTGTACTTTACTATACTCTACTGTACTCTACTGTACTCGACTGTACTTTACAGTACTCTACAGTACTCTACTGTACTCTACTGTACTCTACTGTACTCTACTATACTCTACTGTACTCTACTGTACTCGACTGTACTTTACAATACTCTACAGTACTCTACTGTATTCTACTGTACTCTACTTTACTCTGCTGTACTTTACTCTAGTCTACTATGCTCTGTTGTACTCTGCTGTACTTTACTGTGCACTACTATGCTTTACTGTATTCTACTGTAGTCTACTATGCTCATCTGTACTCTCTACTCTGCTGTGCTCTACTGTACTTTACATCCACTGCACTGTACTTCATTTTACTCTAATGAATTAGTCTGTGCTTTACCTCTACTGTACTCCATTGTACTATTCTTTATTCTACTCTACTGTACTTTAATCTGCTATCCCCTCTCCTACTGTATCTATCTTGTGTTTTCCAGCATCTATTATTATTATTATTGTTATTATTATTATTATTATTATCCTTGCTGATGTCCTTTCCCTCCTCAGAGCTCTGAAGACAGTGGATGAGCTGGTCCAGAAGATCGAGTTTGAGGGCCCATCGATCAGCATCACCTCCAGACACCTGGCTCTGGGGATATCGGCCCTCAACACCACCGTGTTTAACGGGACGTCTTTCAGCGCCTTCATAGCTCCGAACACCACCGACCCACAGGTAAGACACCGACCCACAGGTAACACCACAGGTAACACCACAGGTAACACGCTGACCCACAGGTAACACGCTGACCCACAGGTAACACCACAGGTAACACACCGACCCACAGGTAAGACACCGACCCACAGGTAACATCACAGGTAACACACCGACCCACAGGTAACACACTGACCCACAGGTCCACAGGTAACACACCGACCCACAGGTAACACCACAGGTAACACATCGACCCACAGGTAGCACCACAGGTAACACCACAGGTAACACGCTGACCCACAGGTAACACCACAGGTAACACACCGACCCACAGGTAACACCACAGTTAACACACCAACCTACAGGTAACACCACAGGTAACACACCGACCCACAGGTAACACCACAGGTAACACACCGACCCACAGGTAACACCACAGGTAACACACAGGTAACACCACAGGTAACACACCGACCCACAGGTAACACCACAGGGAACACGCTGACCCACAGGTAACACCACAGGTAACACACTGACCCATAGGTAACAACACAGGTAACACACAGGTAACACCACAGATAACACACTGACCTGACATCTGTCTTTCTCCTCCTCTCTCCTCCTTCAGATTGATTTTGAGCCTGGGATCAACCCTTTAGCTCAGGTCACCCTTCCTGCCTCTCTGCTGTCCGGCGTCTCACTGAGCGACGCCGACAGATCGTCTCTGTCCAGGATCAACTTCATGTTCTTCAGCAGCACAAACCTGTTCCAGGTCAGTCCACTATAATCCACCACAGTCCACTACAGTCCACCACAGTCCACTACAATCCACCACAGTGCACTTACAGTCCACCACAGTCCACTAGAGTCCACTACAATCCACTACAGTCCACTACAGTCCACCACAGTCCACTACAGTCCACTACAGTCCACCACAGTCCACCACAGTCCACTACAGTCCACTACAGTCCACCACCTTCCACCACAGTCCAGAACTAACATGTCTTCTCCCGTCGAAGAAGCTGAAAACCAGAACGTAACTTTCTTCTTCTGTCAGAAAGAGCAGGGCGGCCGCTCTCTCAACAGCTACGTGGTGGCCAGCAGTGTGGGGAACTTCTCCATCAGTAACCTGAAGGATCCAGTGGAGATAGAGATCGCTCACCTGTCTGAACAGGTACAGAGCAACATGGGTGTTCATGCATGTGGATGGTCATATGTTGTGTTGATCTACACAGTCGACAGTGAAGAAAAATCAACCTGTTAGTGATTTCAGTGATTAACTGTGTCTGAGAAGCTGCTCTGGTGAACTTGTTCTCGTTTCCTTCCCGGCAGCCCTTCCTGAATCCAGTTTGTATGTTCTGGGACTTCAGCCTCAACAGTAAGTCTGTCGTCACATCATTTTAAACTTCAGGTTCACTGCAGGTTCTCTGATCTACAGGGAGCCAAAAAACATCCCCTCTGTTGACGTTTCATCCAGGTGCTCGACTCCGTCTCATCCTCCGGGATTCTGACGTTCGTCGGTCCTGGAGCAAGTTCTTAAATTACTTTTTTGTCCATATGTACATGAACTCGTGGGAGGCTGCGGCGCAGGAGGTAGGGCAGGTCATCCATCAATTGGTTGGCGGTTTGATCCCCGGCTCCTCCTGTCCATGTGTCGAAGTGTCCTTGAGCAAGACACTGAACCCCCAGTTGCTCTGGATTTGGAAGTCGCTTTGGATAAAAGCGTCTGCTAATTGTAATGTAACTCCAAGCAGCTTTTGAGATCGAGCCCAAAGAAACAAAACCGTGCCAATTTATGGTTTTTCATGCTGTTTTTGTGAAAGCGACACACACTTGATCACATCCCGTCTTCTGCACCGGGACTACTTCTTCTGTCTGTATGAAACATTCATTGTGTTCATAGAAGGATTTACTGAATAAGCCTACTGGACAGACGGGGACCCAGAAGATCCCGATCCAAGTCCTTTAATATCTGCTCATCCCGAGTTAGATTAGTTTATTTCTTTCTCACATAATACAGCTGCGCGGAGCATACTGTGGCTACAGTAAATATGACAAGTGTGTCTGTAAAACACTGCCCAGAAAGATCCCGCCGGATATTTTACTGGGAAATATTCAGAGGTTGAAAGCAAGCGTCCAAGAAAACATCCAAACAAAAGAACATCCTGTTAACGTCCTGTTTGTTCAAGTTGTCTTCAGCAGCATTAATTGAATGATCCTGGTACAGAGGAGATGGTAATGTACAGTAACACCGCTGTGCTGCCACCAGGTGGTGCTGGAGGCTGGAACGCAGAGGGCTGCAGGGTGTCCACAGGATCCACCAGCAACAGAACCATCTGCCACTGCGACCACCTGACGCACTTCGGCATCCTCATGGTAAGACTGTGTGTGTCAGTCGCGCCCACATGAAAGCAGACTGCACTTCCTGTTTAGGTGTTTTTACTTATTATTATTATTAGTGACAGGACATTTACTCAAGTACTGTAGTATAATTTAGATGTATTTCCACTGGAAGATACTTTCTACTTCTACTCCACTACATTTATTTATCTGACAGCTTTAGTTACTTTTACACAGAAAACTTGAACTACCAGATAATATAAATGATACAGTGGCATGACAAGCTGCCTAATGAGTACTTTCACTGTTGCTAATACTTTGACTGAAACAACATGTGTTTTGTGTGTTCTTACTACCTTTGTACTGACTGATCAGTCATATTCACATGTTAATTCAGTGGCTCCAGAGCTGCACATGTGTCGGTTTAGTGTCGCACATGTTGGTCTATTGTTTTACTAGTTTCCCCTCTGGTGACTTCTTCTCTGTTTCTGTCTTTCTGACCGCCTGCACACCCATGCATGGCACTAATCAATGCTTTAATTACATGAGTCATTATTTACCAGATCAGCAGGACTGGTTCTGTGTAGAACACGGTCCTCGCGGTTTGTCTTTCTTTTTAAACATTTTGCTTGGTGTTGGTGTTTTGCTTCTAAAATGAGCTCGACATGAACTCGCTGGACTTGTTTGTCCCTCTGTCTACGTCTCCAGGACATTTCCGGAGCTTCACCCCACATCGACCCGAAGAACAACAAGATTCTGACCTTCATCACCTACATCGGCTGCGGCATCTCCGCCATCTTCTCTGCCGCCACGCTGCTCACCTACATCGCCTTCGAGTGAGTCGTTTGAGGCATCCTTAATATAAAGATGGTTCTCAGAGCAGCTTTAATCAGAGGAACCTGGAAACAACACTGGAGTTTGGCTTTTGCTGTCGTTCGGACACGTTGGGGTGTGTTTCACGTGTGTGTCCACTAGGAGGCAGTGTCACGTAGATCAAACCAAAATGTAAAGAAAACGTAGAAGAAACCAGGAAAGGAAATCAGTTTCACCCTGTGACTGTGTCAACAAGCCTCTGCATCAGGGAGACATCCAGTCGTCCTCTCTCTCTTCTAGAACTCCAAACTGGGGAGATTTAGGAGGTCAGCTCCTCTGTGAGCCTCTGCAGCCTACAGTTACCCATAATGCACTTCTCTGTGCCACTTCTCAAAGACATTCCTGTGTTTGGTTGTCCTCTATGTCAGTACGGTATCAGTATTTAGTACAGGCGTGATGGGGAAAAGCAGTTTTACTACTACATCCTGTCATTTCTGTGGTCTGATGGAAATCAATAGGTACGTTAATGTCCGTCCCCGTGACCGTCTGAGGATCGCTGGTGAAGTTTAAAACCTCCAATCTTCTGGAACGACCTGAAACAGGAGGAACTCACTCAGCAGCTCCATGTTGAGACACTTTGGGCAACAAGTGTAACCAACCACTGTGAATATGTGCAGCTGAAAATGAGTCCATCAAATTTCATTCTTCCTCTTTCCTACCACAGGAAACTACGGCGTGACTACCCGTCCAAGATCCTGATGAACCTCAGCACGTCCCTGTTTTTCCTGAACATGGTCTTCCTATTGGACGGCTGGTTAGCCAGTCTGGAAACTGATTGGCTGTGCCTGTCTGTTGCCGTCTTCCTGCACTACTTCCTGCTGACGACCTTCACCTGGATGGGCTTGGAGTCTATCCACATGTACATCGCTCTGGTCAAAGTCTTCAACACCTACATCCGCCGATACATCCTCAAGTTCTGCATCGTTGGATGGGGTGAGTGGTACAGAAGTGCTGCAGTGATTTAAAGATGCATGTGATTCGTTGAGGTGTTAGTGTCAGGTGAAGTGGACGTCCTGAAAGAAATCAGTCACACTTCAAGTGTATAAACTGAAAGAGGATACCAGTTCAGTATCGCACTGAAAGCAGTTGGAGAAAACTGTGAAGCTTAAAGAGTTCAAAGAGCTGAAAAAGCTTTTTATTTTGTCATTGTTTAAAGGTGAAGACCTGAAAGGATTTGAAGTGTCAGTCAAATTGTAAGCATTGAAAGGATTCAGAGATGAATGCCGTCGACATGTAACCACTGAAAGCAGTTCAGCTGTCACCTGAAGAGTAAGAGACAAAAGATGTCGAAGCGTAAAAGATGAAAGAAGTTGACATGTTAGTTGAGGAGTAAAAGATGAATTTAGTTCAGTTGAATTGTCATTTAAAGTGAATAAGATGAAAGCAGTTAAAATGTCAGTTTATGTGTAAGTGATAAAGACTGTAGACTGTAAGCAGCTGGCATTTCAGTGTAAGATCTGAAAGTAGTTGAACTGTCAGTTGAAGAACAAGGAATAAGTTGAAGTGCCAGTAGTTTCCATGAAAGTAGTTGAAGTGCCATATTAAATAATAATCTAATTGAAACAGCTGCTCACTGTAGTTTTTAACAAACAGTAAATAAATGGTAACTTTGCTCTTTGGTCCCCTCTAGTGGAAGACACCTGTTTGAAGTTGTAGAAAGTTTGAGGGACTTCATTTGTACTCAGAAATAAAACCGAGTGAATGTCTTCTCACGTCAGTGGTTTATTTATTATGAGAGAGTTTTTTGCCCTCATGTCTTATTTAGTCTTAAGGTTTTCTTCCCTGCCACAAGGTGTGATTTGTAGGAGAAGATTTTAAATTACTACTAATAAAACTCTGATAAGCGGACGTGCTGATTCTTGGCAGCAGCAAACAGTGAAGATCCTGTGTGGTCCTGCAGGTCTCCCTGCAGTGTTGGTGGGGATTGTTGTTGCCGTGGATAAAAACTCTTACGGCCTGCAGGAATACGGCAAAGGAGAGTCAGGAGAGGGATCTTCAGAGTTGTAAGTAACCACACGATAACAATACAGTCAAGTACAAGGTGTTTGAAATGTGTACTTTTTATAGAAAACACATTTTACTGATGTAGTTAAAGTGTGCGGTCGAGCTGTTATTGTTCTGCCTCAGCCATGCATGATGATGCATTGTGTTCCACTAAGTTATACTTTACTCAAACACAATGCATTCAAATGCATTTTTAAACTAATATAGGATTCGGTTTCGGGTTCATTGTGTCCCTGTTGCCACATATACAGTCAGTTATGCAAGTTTGATCCATGTTGCAGCTTGTAGTTTCTATCTGTGGCTCCGGAACAGAAACCTCAAAAGAACAACACAGCAGTTTGAAATCAGGATGATCAGAATCTGTGCGGGTTTGTTTCAGACTCTCTACACTGTCAGGGATGTAATCTAGTGGAAAACACAACATCCCTTTATTTTTTACATTGATTTTTCTGCCTAAAAACAGTCAAATTTAAGAATAGTGTTTAAAAAAAATCAAAATTAGCCTTAAAACATATACAGTAAGTGTAATTGTCCTCAGGCATGAAGACAACATGTTCCCAGACGCATGAGTGAGGACATGAGCTTGTTGTCCTGGTTTTAACCTTTTACTGCAGTGCAAGTGCTAACAATCCAGCTAACAGGGATGTAACAGAACCAGGTGATGTTACAGTGACTGGACCTGCTGTGTGTCCTCTCTCCTCAGCTGCTGGATCCACAACTCAGTGGTCTTCTACACCACCTGCGTCGGTTACTTCTGCCTGGTGTTTCTGCTGAACGTGGCCATGTTCATCGTGGTGATGATGCAGATCTGCGGCCGCAACGGCAAACGCAGCAACCGCACGCTGCGAGAGGAGGTCTGGACTCAAGTCGTTTCTCTCTGAGCGCTCATGATGAAAACTTTCACCTCATCGTATTCCAGTGACACAAAACGTTTGGTTAGCATTAGCAGCAAGAGCAGAACACGAGTTCCACAGCGATTCCACTGCTATTCTATTCTTTATTTAACCCGGCTGCTCTCTGGAGGAGCTCAGGGAACTGGGGCACTTGTATTGATTTGCAGCCTCTTCTAGTGCAAACAGAAGAAAGAAAGTCTGAGAAGCTGATGGAGGATAGAGAGAGTTTGGTTTTCTATAATCTAGAAAAAGTTTTTTCACAGCTGAAGTCACGAGTAAAGAAAGCAAAGCAGGAACACCTTAAACCCACTGAATCACATATAAATCATCATAAAAGGTTTAATGGACACTCCTCCTGTTGTGGTCAAGGTTCTACGAAACCTGCGGAGCGTCATCAGCCTCACCTTCCTGCTGGGAATGACGTGGGGCTTTGCTCTGTTCGCCTGGGGACCCGTCAACCTGACCTTCATGTACCTCTTCTCCATCTTCAACTCCCTGCAAGGTAACAAGGGCGGATGAGTAATTGAAGGGAACTGTTAACTCGTTATTGGTTAGTGGTCAAACACTTCTTCTTCTTCGCCGTGACGTCTCTTACAGTTTAGTAGATGTCTGGGTAAATAACATGTGACGTCCTCACCTGTAATAAAGCGTCTTCTCTCGTTCAGCTCTGTGGCTTCACGTTTCTGCTTTAGCAACATGTTCACATCAAACAATCTTTATTTCTGTCATGAGTCTTGGATGCCACGGCTTAATTTTTCAGCTGCTTTAATAAAACTACCAACAGCAAAATAATTGAAAGAACTAATAAATCACCGAACAGCTCGAGATGGTTGTTTGGTTACAGAGTTGGTAAAAATGTGGCTTTAATCACCTCGAACATCAGACTTGGAGTCGTAAACTGGTCGTCATGACACCTTGGATATGACGTGAAGTGAGGATCACAGGTTATCTTACTAACAGGAAATATACAGTACATTTTAAATGGTGTGGTGTGCCTCAGGGAACTTGTCGAGGACCTTTTGTTTTCAGTTTTTAAAAATGATTGAATGGCGCCAGTATTGCAACGTATGCAGATGATTCCACAATAAACACATCAGTGCACACGTCTGGAGAACAAGAAAAAGTCTGAATGTTAATGTTAAAAAGCATTATATTGTTGTTTTCATTGAGTCTTATAAATCCGTTCTGTGGACCTCCAGGAAGAGAAGCTCCTGCCGCTGTTACAGCAGCTAAATGAACTCCTCATGTACACATGGTGTTCATTAAGTTAAAATGAGAACTGTATTGTAAGTGTACAGCTTGTTGTATTTGCTTGTATGACGCCCAGTGTGTTGTTTTGGCCCAGCACTTAGTCAGCTGTTTTTCGTTTGGTGTGAGTGTACATGATCCCGTGTGTTGTATCTGCTAATACTGTGGAGAAAAATGTTTTACAATCTGATAGCAATAAAACTGATTTTGTCTTTTCTCTGCAGGTCTGTTCATATTTATCTTCCACTGTGCTTTGAAAGAAAACGTCCAGAAGCAGTGGAGGAGATTCCTCTGCTGTGGCCGATTCAGGCTGTCAGACAACTCAGGTACCTGTCTGTCTGCCTGTCTGCCTGTCTGCCTGTCTGTCTGCCTGCCTGTCTGCCTGTCTGCCTGCCTGTCTGCCTGTCTGCCTGTCTGTCTGTCTGTCTGCCTGCCTGTCTGCCTGTCTGTCTGTCTTTCTGTCTGCCTGTCTGTCTGACTGACTGCCTGTCTGTCTGACTGTCTGACTGTCTGACTGTCTGTCTGTCTGTCTGACTGACTGACTGGCTGACTGACTGACTGACTGACTGTCTGTCTGTCTGTCTGTCTGACTGTATGTCTGT
>JAVQJD010023668.1:0-12856 GCA_036023655.1 Nannoperca australis | reverse complement strand
TAGAATAGTCATTTACCACATTAGCAATGTATAGAGTGTATTTCTTTAAAGTTAAGACTAGTTTAAAGTCATCTTCATTGAAAAGTACAGTGCTTTTCCTTCAAAAATAAGGACATTTTAATGTGACCCCAAACTTTTGAACGGTAGTGTACGTTAAAGGGCATGTGTGTTACTGCCAATTCCAAACACTTGAACTCCACATTCCAGGTCTTACAGAGAAAGACTTTCACATGGATTCATGTACAGTAGAACACTGCTCTTAAAGGAGAAGTGAGTTCAGTGCTGCTGGGATGAGCTCACTAATACCAAGAATGAATGTCCTTGCATACTGATAAGCACGCTTACAAATTGCCTTAATGCGCTCGCAGTGATTCTGTGTCATTGTGGTTTCCTAAGTATAGCTCAAGAGGATTTGACTCTCCCATCAAGATGCCCCAAATGAGGCGCTTATTGTTGTATCAAACAATGTGCTGTCACCGCACATGCCTTCAGTCTGGTAGTTTAATGACCTTTTTAGTATTTTATAAGTTCTATATTTGTAGAATAACCAGGAACGCTAGTCAAGATGTGAAAGACGATGAGGTTCAATTGAATGCACACCAGCCCTGGTTCCACACACTGTGACTGCTTAAGGCAAAGGTATATGACGTGTTTCACCTGATTTCAGTTACACAACACAACAAATGCAGCACTTTATATGAGTAATGTGAACGTTAAAGCGTATAACCGATGGTTTGCAGTGAGGTTGATGTTTGGGGACATTGTTTACTTATTCAATACGGTATAATTCTGTGAATGTATTCCAGCCCGAGGACTGAACATATTGCTTATTTGTCCAATGAAGCATCCGAATCCTCTCTGCCGCGCCACCGGTGAAGCTCATTTGGCAAAGGCAAGGTGATATTAGCTGGTAAATAAAGTGGCATGGTGAGTGTGTGTGAGTGTGAACGAGCTCCGGAGAGTTTTGCTGGCCATGGGTGTGGATCTTATTTAATGGACCTCTCATCTCCTCTCGTCCCCTCATCAGTCCGGTCCAGCCTTGTCCTAATGAAACAATAACAGCTACAGCCTGTCACCATCTGCTCTTACTACCGCTCCGTCACCACCTCGCTTCTGCTCTCTCTTTCTGAGTCTCTCCACCTACAGCGTCACTTGTTTTCCTGTTATTCCTTGGGAGTATGCGCAAACAAACTGATGCAAATTATTTGTATATCAGCAAATACCACGCTGATATGATGGATGTAGCCAAAGCTTGTCCTTCTTGTTGAAGTAAATAAAGTCAGCAGCCAGTGGTTCTATGCAATTGAATGCTTCATTTGAAAGCCCAACATAATACACCTTCCACTTAATAGGTCACTGGGTTCACCCTGTGCCACCTTGCCTTACAAAGCTAAAAACAGTTTTGACTTGTAAAAACTCATTTCAGTATGCAGACAACCATTCCTTTTCCTTTCTGTGTACCTCGGCACCTGACTGGGGTCGGATGTGCAACATTGGGGGCTCTGATTAATTAAGAAGCCGTACAAACCAAGTTATGCTGAAGGACATGTCACACGCATTGTTCACAACCCAGTTGTTATTTAGTAGTTCATTAACAAGGGACAGTGCACATCTATCTTTACTGGCATTTTAATCACTGATGCCAATGTGTTAAGGTTAGCTCAACAGCTAGCTGGCTAGCTCGCTACTGACACATACAGCATTAAGACACTGTTCATTTACCAGGTAGTTTTCAAGGGCTTTAAGTATGTTTTGTTACAAAAAGTCTGTCAGTGCCATCAGTCTCACTTGTGTAACTTGTTGAATGTTTAAGTGCACATACATCCTGCTTGGCACACTGGAAAAAAGGAAAAATATGGTATTTCTAAATGCAAGAGATATACTGACACTTGCAGGCAAAAATCTGTGTCAGTATCTCAAATTAAAATAAATTGATCCACAAAGAAAAAACTGATGTCAACTGAAATGTCTTGAAACAAGTTTATTGATTGAGATAAGGTACATTTTTGACCTCAGTGTCATGGACTGGATTACAGGACTGAAGGAGGACTTGAACTTAAAACTCTTTTAATAAAAGGAAAACTCAAAATCTCACATCGTGGAGTCCAACAGAAAACAGAAAACACGCTTTGCTGGTAACAAGCATTTCAAAACTTATAATCTCTGCATTTATGATAAACAAAATAACAAACTGAAATAACGTAGAAAAACAACAGATCTTAATGAAAGTTTCTCTTAGTACAGCGATTTGCTGGAGTGTACAGAGACAAAGCATTAAGAACTGGCACAGGACAGACAGAGACACAGACTATACATACACAAGGTAATGGGACACAGGTGTAATCAATCAATCAGAGCAGGTGAAGGCAATCAGACTGGTGGGAAACACATGAGGACAGGAAGTTAAGAGAAACGAGAGGGAGACGTGAATACAAAATGAAACAGGAAATGACCAGACAGACACAAGACAGCACTTAACCTGAATGACTTCAACTCAACAGACCTGCAACACTCAAGGTCCATTTAGTAGCTGTACCGGAGCCCAAAAGTCATGGCATTGTAGGCCTTCAAATGTCCATATTTTTTAGGAGAATACAAGATTTTAGGACACAGTGGACTAAAAGACAGGCTTAGACGGAGGTTTTCAAAAGTGCCTCACTATTACACAATCCTTCTGCCATCCTCTCACTGCAGCCTCTTTTGTCATCTCTTTCACTTCCCATAGTATTCATCCCTCATCCTCCTTCCCCTGCTCCGTCTGCTAACTGACTTCCTGCATTGACACCCCAGCAGGCGTACAGCGCGCCTTCAGGCCCAGCCATAACAACAGCCATTAAACGACATGTCATTGCTGAGCTGCGGGCAATGTCATCCGTTCTGTGGGCCGGTGTGGTGGCGCGATCGCCGGCTCTATTGTTCTGATGGTTTTATATCACATTATGTGAGTGCTTCTGTGGCTGACCCACTGATATATGGTCTCATTATATTGTTTGATGGCCGTAATTTAGCTGGGTGATTATGCCGTTGATAAACCGCTGCGAATAAGGGACCCGATAGGCTGATAGGCTCATTAAGACATGTATTGATCAGAGCCATTGACTTCTTGTGTGTGTGGGTGTGTGCTGTGTGGGTTTTCATCCATGTGTGTGTGTGATGTTCATATGAGCGTGAAATTGCACGTGTTGTCAATATTTGAGAATATGTGTAGTGTACATGCATGTATCTGCATGTGTTAGTGTTCTGAGGTGTGCGCTACATGCTGCCTGGTTGAATGTGTGTGTGTGTGTGTGTGTGTGTGTGGCTCAGATCTGTTCGCAGCTCAGTTACAGGTGCCAGCTCCTGTTCTTTATATTTAGTAGCCGGGGCTTTGTTGAACGGCTAGTGGTGAGGCGGGTGGCCGGCCAGCTGCTGGGATGCTGTTCAGTGTCAGCTGTTGCTGGCAGCCAGGCAGCGCGGAGGCGGCTTGTCATAACCTTGAATTGGAATTGTTTTGTATTTGCACAGCTGGTGAGCTGCTACTCTTTGTTGGCTGTGATAGCAGCTGACACCAGACTGTGATTTGTTTAGTGGTGGGCACGCTGCGGCCTACGATGGTAACTGCCAGTTCTGACAGAACTTTATGTTCACACCCCTGAATTATTTGTATTTCATAAATGCGTGTGTGTATTTCAAAATCATGACTCTCAGGAAAGGGCAGTCGCTGTTTTTGGCTCCTTATTTATTTGCCACAAATAAACCTTGGTGTTCACCTTGCACTTCTCTTTCCAAGACTTTTTACTTATCATTTTAAATGCAAGCATCTTACCCTGCTGCACGCTCTTAGGAAATGTTTTTAACATTCAGAGTGCCAGGAGCACGAGGTTAAAAATATTCTGACTTGAAGCAAAACAGAGGCACGCTTCGGGTTGTCAGTAGTTTCACAACAAAAGCAGCAGCCGAGAGGAATTCATTTTGTTTCTTTCTTGGCGCTGGTTGCCACAAAAAGAGATGACGAGCAGGATAAACAGTCTAAACATGTGTTGTGTGTTTTGCCAGCTTGTGGAGCCGCTGACCCCCAGTGGAACGGCCCCTAACCAGGCTCAGCTGCGGATCCTGAAAGAGACGGAGCTCAAGAGGGTCAAGATTCTGGGTTCCGGGGCTTTTGGGACAGTCTACAAGGTCAGCATTCTGCATGTACAAGATCTGCATTTACAAGTGCCTGTTTTGTCAGTGTGCGTGTGTGTGTGTGTTTGTGTGTGTGTGTGTTTGTGTGTGCGCATAATTCACACATACACCTCATTCAAATGCGGGGCCTTCACTTTATAAAACACACATCAGTGAGTCAGCTAAATGGAAAAGAAGACAATGACGTTTCTTTCAACAGAATGTGGCCTCTCACTAGTAAGAACAGCACTGCTTGACAAACTAAACAATAAGCATAAACAGTGTTTCAGTGTTTCCTGACAGACATGAGCCTAGGGCGGCTCAAGGACCTGGAACAAAAACGGCTGTTTGCTTGCCAACTTCACTGCCCTTGGCAAAATTATTCCTACCACCCCGAAACTCAGCTAACTCAAAAAATAAATACTGTATTTTCTACCACCCAGTATTGATGGACCTTTCTGATTTTATAGCCATTTGTTACTACAGTAAACCTGCCATATTATGATCCACAGCTCGTTGCTAGTAGCAGGTGGTGAGTCCATGCAGCTGATTCATAATCAGCCTTGTGGCTCATTTGACAACAGGAGAGGCTTTACTATATGTCTACAGTGAAAAAGAGACACGAGGCTACAGATTGGACCACAAGAATGGGGTGCAGACACTGATATAGCTGAATCAGAGCTGCAGAGGAATGTTAGCAGGACAGCAGATTCAGTTAAACACAGGCATTGTAATTATCAGGGCCCTGGCTGTGGGTGTTTTATTGAGACTTAGAGAAGTGCATTTATGGTGATTGCTTGTACATTTCAGGGCATCTGGGTCCCAGAAGGTGAGACCGTGAAGATCCCTGTGGCTATTAAAATCCTCAACGAGACCACCGGTCCAAAAGCCAACGTGGAGTTCATGGACGTGAGTATTTATATCACAACAATTTGTGTCTATTTTCGCCCGTGTGTGTTCGTGTTTGTGTGTCCGAGCTGTTAAGTCGAAGAGATGGCCGAGCCTGTCACTTTCATAGGATTGTGCATTCGGCGGTAAATTTCTTATGAGAGTACCATCTCAGTCAGAGCCAGTAATAAAGTGAAGTCCACGAGGCTGCACAGCCGGGCATGTATTGAACGAGACTATTAAAAAAACAGCAGTTGTTTATGAGATATGGCTTTATTGGGATCCAGGAGTGATAGATAGGAGAAGACGAGGAGGACGAGAGTGAGCTGGGGAGTCCAACCTTATCTGTCCTTTCTTCCTGTTTCTCACACATTTAAACTACATTTTTTATACCAGGTTTTCACACAAGAACAGTAGTTCATCTCCAAATCATTTTGGATGTCTTCTCATTCATTTGCTCTGCTCTTTCTAACCTACTTCACTTGTGTGGGGTTTTTTTGCACACAAACTGAAACCAAAGCGTCATAGCTAACAGCATTTCCCCATTGACCACCCTTAACCAACTTTCATTGCAATAAATGGGCTCCATGATATTCAATCTTCATCCAAGATCTTTACACATAACCACTGTGACTACCATCCAAGATCTTTACACATAACCACTGTGACTACCCCGTGTGAGTGACAGAATGACATCTGGCTAACAGCAATCAAAAAGGCCATAGAGTTTATTGCCATGGCAACACTCCTGATGGAATGTTAATAACAAATCTGGTGACCCTGACTAGTTGTGGTTGGCTATCCAATTCAATTTTATTTATATAGTGCCATATCATAACAAAGTTATCTCAGGGCACTCTTTCACATGGAGAGACTAACTTCCACACACACAAAGACCCAAATCCACAACTGGTAAACTAACTAACTACTAACCTCTTCTCCTCCTTTCATATTCCTGCTTAAGAGAGGAATCTCATGAAACAAGGCTGTGCTTTCTCTTTCTCCCCATTTCATTTCCTTCTCCTCTTCTGTCACTGCATCTTTCACCTTCTTTCCTCTCCTCCTTTCCCTCCTTCCCTGTTTCTCCCAGTGGGTGTCTCTGTCCATCCAGAGCCAATATGCTCTGTCTGCCGACTTGTTAAATAGCAATCTAAAGGCAGGCTCACGCCTCGCCACTGGGAGTGCCAGCTCCAAACACACTCTGAAAATCCACACATATAAACAGACACACACACACACACACACACACATAACCCAACAGTGCACACTTAACAACAAAAAGCTCCCCAGGTGGTGGCAGCCTCGCGTGTGAGAACTGCTGGGTGATTTGTTTGTGGTGGCAAATATGTTAATTTTAATGAGTGAGTTGATTATTTGATATGTGAACTGCAAAGGCCTAATAGTACACTAATTTAGTGTGTTTTGATGCATACACACACTTCTACTTTCACACACACACACACATGCTGGAACATGCACCAGTTTCACATGGCACTGCCAGTCTGCCACCCAGTGTGTGTGTGTGTGTGTGTGTGTGTGTGTGTGTGTGTGTGTGTGTGTGTGTGTGAGGGAAAGTGAGCAAGTGAGCTAGATGAGAAAGGAGGGTCAGCCGGCAGTAATGGAGGTCAGCGCTCAGGGAGATGAGAGAGAAACCCAAACACAGGCACACTCGAGCGCACACACACACGCAAGTCCTCATAACTTTTACAGCGAGAGAAGAAAGCAAGAGCGAGAGTTTAGCCGACATAGTTTACGACTGCCGGGTCTTTTGGGATCACAGAGTGAGAATAAAAGCACTCTCTCCTTTTTTCCAGTTACACACACAGATGTCCTCCTTTGCTTTTCCCCTTCCTCCCTCTGCGTTTTCTTCCTCTCTTGATCCTGAGGTGTGAGGCACGCCTAGTATAGAGTTGTATAATGTCAAGCAGTCGGGGGGGAAGCAGGTGGTTTTATGAAGTGGAGATGTAGTGGCACTACTTTGGGCCAGGAGGCTGTGTTTAAATCAGGGCACTGATGGTGCCAAAAGCCTCTCTATGGCCTATGGCCCCCCTCCTGTTTAGAATTAATCTACTCACACCCACACCACCGCCACTCTCCCTCTGAGCTCATTCTTTAGTATCTAAATTTAAAGCGGCACCTCATCTATCTATCAGCTGCCCTGGGGCCAAGCCTGGATATACAGCTCCTCGACCATTTGCTGTACGCAGAAACAGCAAGAGAGAGAGAGTGTGTGTGTGTGTTTGAGTATGTAAGCGTGAGTGTTTGAGATCTGCCAAGAGAGTGTGTCCGCCTGTGAGAGTGTGTGAATGAGAGAGAGAAAGAGAGAGAGCACAAGGAAGGCAGTAGGAGATGAGAAGGACTGAAGTGATTTTTTTGAAGCAATGACTCCGAGTGCAGCTTCTGCTCAGCCATAATGCATGTACATGCCGGCCACGAGTATCAGCCCTCGCCATCATAACACTTCATCACCACCACACATCCTTCTGCCTGCAGCTCCGCAATAACAATTACCCAACGTTGAGTCCCAACTGTTCGAACCTCTACGTCCATCTGCTGCAGGAAGAGATGTGAGGGAAGACAGAAAATGCATTTACACGCCGTATTAAGAGTGGAAAGTAGCTCATGAAATCAAACACAGTGAGTCTGTATTAGTGAGCACCAGGCATTCTTAAATATGCACCACTGCTCACATTGTGGTGTTTTAATTGTGTTGGTGCAACATTTACAGTTGGAACCTCTGCGCTTTATTCACGTAAAAAAAAATAGATGAAAAAGACTGCGTTTGTGCAGCTTGGAAGAAGGATTTTCTCACACAGTGAGAATGCTCTGCGGAGTCCTCTGCGATGTGTGCAAATATAGTCATCATCCCACAAGTCTTCATTTATGCATCTAACTCCACCTCCAGTAGGAAGTCTTTGGAAGGCAGTGCAGAATTATGCATGGATAATAGATACATGGACAGATCCATTGAATTCACACGACCTGATTACAGAATAGCTTCACAAATGACTCCTAACCTTGTGGTTCAAGAAGAAATCAGAATCAGAACCAGAAATCCTTTAATAGTCTCGCAGTGGAGAGATTTCCATTGTTGCAGCAAAAGGTGGATCATGCAGAAAAGAGAAAAATAAAATAAAAATAAAACATATAAGTAACATGGTAAAAAGCACACATAATGAAATGAAATCACACTTCCATGGTAATAAATACTGAAATAAAATTAGTGCAAAAGAAGTAGCAGCCAGTAATAACAATATTATACTAAGAAAGTGTATATATTTATACACATATAAATTGCACATTGTTGTTGGTATTGCACGCCAGTATTGCACGGCGCTATTGCAGTAGTAGCAGTTTGTGTTGTACATGTCTAATCTTAGTTTTATTGTGAAATACTTTCACCTCTTCAAGCCTGTATAAAGAAATCCCTCTGTTGTTAAAGTACTCACAACTTATGTCCATACTGAGGTCATGACTTATGATCACAAGCAAAGTAGTGGACATGGAATGTGCAGATAAATATCAATAATTATCAATAGCTTAAAAAAACAAGCAAACATAACCCCAAATGTGTACTTCTTGAAGGGACTCTCTTGACTTCAGTTATTTTTATTGGTTCTTGAAGTTCAGCTACGTACACCACCGAGGGCAGATAAAAGCTAAATATTACAGTGTTGAGAAATCAGTTTTCTTTGGAACTAATCACTTCTGTATCCATGACATGCAACAGTCTTCTTAGTCCCTTTTTGTCCCTCTCCCCCCTCTCACCCAGGAGGCTCTGATCATGGCCAGCATGGAGCACCCTCACCTGGTGCGTCTGCTGGGCGTCTGCCTGAGCCCTACCATCCAGCTAGTCACCCAGCTCATGCCCCACGGCTGCCTCCTCGACTACGTGCACGAGCACAAGGACAACATCGGATCGCAGCTGCTGCTCAACTGGTGTGTCCAAATCGCCAAGGTAAGCGACTACAGTCAGGTCAAAGGAGGATGGCATCGAGTGGAGCTGCAGCATTTGTAGCACTGTATGTGTTGGCAGCTATGAGCCCAAACAAGCTCAAATATTTGAGTGAAAACATAATATTGCATATGAATGGGTTATTTTAGAGTGTTTGGATCTTTTGGTGTTAACTTTTTAGCATCCTTTTCAACCCTGATCCTAATTATCCTTACTGCTTGACACGCTGATCATTTCCACAGCCCTTCACAATGATGTGACAGGCCACTGACGTTGTAGCAGACGAGTCTAGTTTTCCTTGAACTCTGTGTCAACATGCTTCTAAGACAAACTATTCTTTCAGGAAATGACTGACTGCGCAAGAAATTAACAAATTAAAGACCCAAACAAAATCTGCACTAAAAACCATTGAAACAGCAGTAAGGCTTGCATTGTGTGTACTTTTGCTTACCCAAAGAACATTTGTGTTTTGTTTGCAAATTAAGGCGATGCAGCCAGACTGCTTGATAGTGTAACTGCTGCGAAAGATTTAACTTCTCTGAGTTATAACTCCGAGATGGCAGTAGGGTGCTAGGCAGCTATTTCATGCTGTGCTGGCAGACATCTGCTGTGATACAGAGGCATCCCCCATCAGCTCTGGAAGCAGTAGCAGCAGAAATCTTTTGAAAAAAGGCTGAATTACTGCTGGCACCAATCAGCCTGACAGGATTTTAGACACAACAACAACTGTTAATATTTCTACAAGAGATGTTTTTGTGCTATCCAAGTTTGCCAATTTGCTAATGTGTATTCTGAAGATGTGTGGTTCTACCCATCGAGGTTTAAGTCAAGCAAATAGACTTGTTCTGCCTCCAGTGCAGCTATGCCTCCAAGACGTGCTTGTATAATTAAAACTGGGATATCAGTTATCAGGCAGATATCTCCCTGGTCAAACCAAATGCTCTATGCAGATGGATGGAGCATCTGTGTTGCATTACTGCAGGCCACAATTGAAGACAAATGGCTTTATATCTCAATTAAACATTAGTGGCCATAGACTTATAATAGCCCGTCATGGCCACTGTGAATACAGAGGTGATGCTGCTTTGTGTCATTTATACCTAACATTTGGATTCACAAAACTTGTGGATGACATCTTGAAGCACAATGTGTGATCGTGGATCGTTTGCTCTCAAACCTATTTTCTGATTACACAATAAAGACGCAAAAGTAACTCCATATGTTTATACCAGTCAATGTGTTTTGATGCTAATGTTGCCATTAGCTCGCTTACAAACTAGTGTGCTACCATGATAAGGCAGTAAATCCATGAATTGCGTGTTTATAAATGACCCACTGTGCGTGAACGCTCACAGTTTCATAGACAATTCTTTGGATCATTTTCTCTCGCTAAAGCATTTATCAGTCAGATTATTGGAATTGATTGGTATTGGTCATCTTGAAGGGCAGTGTATTCTCGTTTCATCCATCTGAGTCAGTGATGAGAGCTTTGGTTTCATGGGGTAGGAGGTCTTAACCCTTTATGGATCCCCCCTTGATGGATGATTCCCAGCGGCTTGAGGACCAGGTTACTTAAGCAGGTACTTATTGCTGTAATTGGATTCGATTTCACCTGTGGCTGCATGGGGGCGGGGAGTGTCAGTTTTTAGTGGTTCTGTAGGTGAGGAAGAGCAAGTGCAAAGATTATTCACAACTATCCTTCAACCAACCACATGGTGCTCTGAGATTCACTTCAGTAAATAGCTTGATTGGGATTGATTGCAATAACTGCAATTTGTTTTTGTGACTTCTTCATGTAGAATGTAGATGAAGGTGCTTTATTGATTGATTGGAATTCATAGAGCGATTATTTGTTTTTACAGAGTGAATCAATTTGGTGAAATCAATTTGCCTTTGAATCACCTGTGCTTTCCGTTATTTCTCGCAATTCTATCAACAATATTTAGAAGCCATCTGTGTGCTAGTTAGACCCTCACCACCTGGGGCTTAATGACAGGTCATGGTTTGTAAATTGAGAAGACACATCACTTAGGATTACATGTTTAATGTCAATATATCAGTGTATAATTTGAATGGCTCTATTTGTTTCAGAATAAAGTATCGATTACTCAGTATGAGCATTAACACAGACACCGAGATCAGTTATAAAATGGTGTAATGAAAAAAGAATTAATAAAAGTTGCAATAACTGATTTTCAGTTGCAGATTCAGGTGGTAATTCTCTGTAGGTTCATCGCTATACGAGCGTCCTCTTTGTTCCATGCATAGAGACCAACAAGCAAAGCATTTGTTGCAGAAAACGTTCAGGTTTTGTTTTTGATTGTAACTGTTTCAACCATCTGAAACAGCAAGTGTAAATATCAATCTAACACTATCCATCCAATAGTTGTTGAAATATGTCAGTTAAGCTAAACTAAAGCAAACATTTCTTAAAATACTGAACTGCTCATGAATCAATTTGACTTGATTTGATTCCCACATGACACAGGTATGTGGTCTCAGTTACAGCATGTGTTCTCCGTCCCTAGCTCATGGAGTTCAAATGTTCAACCACATTAAACGCAGCCAGCTTAGTTCTTCTCTGTAATATTAGACCTCCTCATAGGTCCTCCATCACATAGCCCCGAGGTATTTTTCCGGAAAATTCTCTACGATGTGTCCATGAGCGTTAATGTGTATTTCCACTGATGTGTGTGCCTCTGTGTGTATGTGAGCACATGCCTGCGTGTATTTGTGCATGTGAGTGAATAAATACCTCAGGGCCCTCTTTTTTGAGTGATCTTGTGCTCTCATGGTAATGATGGGGAACCTGTCCTCCAGGAGAAACAGCATCCTTCGAAAGACATACAATTTTCCAGTAAAGGGGGGAATAATTTTCCTTCAGTCTTCATGTAGCTTTGGAAACAGTGTTGTTGTGATAGAGGGCAGAAGAGAGGGAGAGAATGTACTAAAAACAGAAGATCTTTACATCTTTAGGGCACAGAACATATGCACCAATACCAAAGACTTACTGTGTACTGGTGGACGAATACAAATTCAATCTATTTATCATAGGAACATTATGCTTGTGTTCCCTGTGCCAGTGTATATTTTTGATAGTGAGGACAACATCAGTCATGTTGAAGAATGGTTCAGTAATTGAACCCTCTGCTTGTCGCGATTATCGCTCTCCATAATGACATGAATCAAAGAATATAAACTTAATTCGTTTGCTGTTAATATGCATTAAAGTAAAGTAAAGTGAATGTACTTCCAGATGTGACGAGTACATACATTGTACCGTTTCTCCAGAGAGAAATGTCGTGTGAAGTCTGTCCTTGCTAACTGACAAACTATATGAACCAGGCGGAGACGAACTCTGTTTTCCTATTTTACCATCATTTCGAATGGCAACCCCCTGCCCACCACTCACCACCCACCACCACAACAGCACAAACACCAGCCGTATGTGGGCTGTGACCCGGGCGGGTGACCGCTGTGCCGTAAATTGATTGGCCGAGGCCTGTCGCCAGGCAGTGACTCTTCATCACTGAGTGTTTTGGGCATTGAGATAATGGCCCCCATTAATCTACAGGCACATTCAGGGCTGCCCCACTGCCACAGACACACACACACACATACACACACACTGACTGACGCTCACACACACACACATGCACTTACACACACACACACACACACTGACTGACGCTCACACAACAACACACACATGCACTTACACACACACACACACACACACACACACACACAATGACTGACGCTCACACAACAACACACACATGCACTTACACACACACACACACACACACAATGACTAACGCTCACATAACGACACACACACACACACACGACTGACGCTCACACGACACA
>JAVQJD010023665.1:0-21439 GCA_036023655.1 Nannoperca australis | reverse complement strand
ACCTCATTTTAAATTTTTTAAATAAATTACATTTATAATGTTTTTTTAATAAATAAAAGCAAATTCATGCTAAGATAAGACATCTTTGTCCTTTTTAAATTATATATTTGAGGCTTTTAATGTTCCTTATCACAATAATCCACATCCATAATTTAGACATACAACTGAATAGTTTCACATGTTAAAGACCTTCGCTTAAGAAAGCTTAAATTCAAATGTCAACATCTTCACAAGGAGCCAAATATTAAAGCAGTAACACACGCACGCACGCACACACACACACACACAGTGGGGGGCATCCTGGGATGATTCATGTCTATCAGGGGTCCTCAGATGGAGACAGGGGTCTAAAGGCTGGAAATTGATCCGTGTCCATCAGATCAGGTGACCGTTTCTGCCTCTTCTGGCTCCTGTTAAATGATCACTTCTGATATTTTTCACTCTTTTTATCTTCCTTGTTTTTCTGGCCTCTCTCCCCCCCCCCCAAAAAAAAAACACACACGCAAAAAGGATTTAATTTCTTGAAGCTTTGTGTATCCTGGTATTTAGTTTTTTTGCAGTTTTGAAACCCCTTCAGATCAGAAAACAGGATGTGTGTGTTGTAAGCTGATTGGCATATTGGTGGAAGTTGGTGTTGCTTGAAATATATATATATATATACATTTATATTTAAGGACAAAATCAAAATGATATTTCATTGTGATAACCATTGTATTATTTTGTTTACAGTTTTTTTCTATTGTGTTTCTATTGTATTTGTTCTGATCTCTGGAGGATGAGAAGCAGCAGTTTTAAGTAACATCAGGAATCTTCGTCTCTAAGAGGCTCAAGTGTAAAACAGTAAGGAAGGTAAGCCCTCTTCCTCAGGGGACAAAAACTAAAAGCTGGACACCCCCATATAAAAAGAAATCAGACACACACGTTTTCACAAGAGCTCTGTCTTTTATATTTATTTTTTTACATGGTGAATATTTAATTTTCGTTTTCAAAATACATTAAATACATTTTTTCCGACAATCTCCAGCTTCTTATCCAGTTTTTAAATATATTTCGGATACTTTTCTGTCAGGAAATAGGCTAGCTCACACTGATTTTCATCACAGCACAATCTGCTAGAAATATAAACTTATTCTAGCATAATAAACCAATATAACGAAACATTTTGTCTATACTATCTTGCGGACTCATACAATTCTGGTGTTTCTGTTTATGATTTAATATCAAATGAAGTTGCTTTCTAGATTTGAAAACCGTGTAAATGAAATAAATAAAATGTCAGAATATTCCGTTTTAAATGATAAATTAGGCCCAATTAAGCCTGAATTTGTCAATTTTCACCCTCTTAGTTTCCTTTTTTGTCCGTTTTTTAAGCTTTAATTCCGCTTTGATCCCTTTTCATCCCCTGGCTTCGTTTTAAACACAAACCCAAACGCATCCTCGCCACTGAGATCTTCTCTGGTCAAATACAAAAGTTCTTTTTGATAAAAGCTTCGTTTTAAAAGCCTGAACACAGTATTAACAAGCGCAGTGTAAATGTCAGCGAGGTGAAATTAACGTCTGATTTCACTCGTCTGCCTGTTTGAATCATTTATTTACACCCGATTTTTATTCAAAGCAAATGAGCTCATGAGGGAGGGTTTTTTTCGGCGTCGCTTGCGGCTTTTTTTCCCCAAAAGCGGCAGCTTCGCTCAAATCTCCGCATCTCTCAGAAGTGGCTGAAATAACTGCGCTGTCACGGACAAGTTAACGGCCTCTGTGGGCAGACTGCATGTAGGGAAACAGGCAGACTAACCAATATGTATTAGTCTCATTCCCAATGAAACCTCGTCGGTGTTTTTAATTCTAATAAAAGGATTAGGAAGTTCAAATGAGAGCGTCATTCAACTACACGGACTGCTGTCACGAACACACTTTATTGGTTTGATGCTCGAGATATCAGTTTAGAAGAACAAATCCGGCGTCACCTTTTAGACTTTGCACTGAAATCAACAATTAGGGGATGAAATAGGGATACAGTCGTGTTTTGGTAGTTTTGTCGGTGCAGGAGGAGGTTGAGATCTCCGGCAGCTCGCACCTGACGTTGTTTTCTGCTTTCACTCACTGAACAAACCTCACCATATCCTTTTCTTTCCACAAACAGAGCCAAGTGCTTTTTTTTCTTCTTCTCCTGAAAGGGCAGTAAATTCTTCTGCCCTCCTTCTTGCCTCCTTTATTATTATATTGTTTTATACCAAACGGTCTGTTTTTGATCGAGGCCTAAAGGTCAGCTTTGGAGTTTTTCTTTTAAAGCATCTCTGACTTTGAGCTTCGTGGCCAAAAGCTAACAATAAAGCCCTCAACTCCCCTTGAAATAACGGAGATTTTTTTATCAAGCCACTGAACACCCTTTTTCCTTCAGTGGGCTTAAGTGCTTTCATGTCTGTAATAACTTTGTATACAGTGTATGTATACACACTAAGCTACAACAAGGTGATAATAAACCGGCTGCTAACTGCTCATGGTGGAGCCAAAGCCCAGCAGAATTAGCACCAGCCTGCAATACATTTGATTAAAAAAGAAAAAGAAAATTGACAGCATGTCAATAGGTTTTGATTTAACCTCACTGCGGTCAGTTGAGCTGAGCCGGTTACAAAACCAGACAATTTTAATCAAATTCCTCGACTTGTTGGAGTGAAGTTGTGCTGCAGCTTCACTGTAATGGAGCAGCGTGGGATTTCACTGTCATCGAGGAGGGGGAAAAGCTCTGATTGATGCCGGAGAATTTCTTTTTTTTAAAGTTTTATCTGAGTTTACAGCCGCATGACCTTAACCTGAATTCTGTTTCTTTTTTGTTTTCCAGTCTATCATCGAGCTGCTTGGATTTTCCCTCTCTTTTAATGTCAATTTAAAGCACTCTCTGGCTTGTAATGTAACTAAACACTTAACATATTTGTTATGAATCATTTGGACCAATAAATTATGAATTTAAGAACAATGGGACAGAGATGGAGGCCAGAAACTCACCAGCAGTGTCTTATTTTTAACACATTTTTCAATTATGTGCAATCTTGTTAGACAAAAAACTCCAAACTTAAAGATTCATTTCTCCTCAGTCACATTTCTTGAAATGGAAGCTGGAAGTCTCCTCTTGGGGTTGGGAGCCGGTCTCTTTGAGTCCCGTGTTTCTGAGGCTACCTTATTCCTGCTGCATGTCTGTCCACCAGCAGCTCGGTGTCCCTCCTCTGGATCCAGAGCCAGGGTTTGAACCACCCTGCCTGGTTATACCTGATATGGCTGCTGGGATCCCTCTCATCCAGTCCTCAATGGCCTGTGCAAGTGCTTTCCATCTCACACACACACACACACACACAAGAACATGAGCATTTTTACTAAACATCAGATATCCACCTGCCACAGTTTATTAAAACTGCATCTTTCATTTATTCTTCTTGTCATTTAATTAGATTTAATTTATTTAACGTCTCCCTGAGTGTCTTCCACCATCGAATATGTGTGATAATTTCATTATTCTGTGTTTCTGTGTTTATATTTTATGTCCCGTGATGGTCTACATGCTGTTTTTGAGGCTTTTCGAACAAGAAAGTAAACCTTTTAATCTTGTTTCTTCAGCGATGTGTGCTGTTTTTACACTGAACTTTAATAAATTGCACAATAAATTACATATTTATATAGTACACATGCTTATATTCTTCACGTTGGACTCAAAAGGCCAACAAACACTTAAATATACACAGAATTTTGACATCAATCTTAGAATTTTACATTTTCAGCAGATATCAGTTTCTAGACAATTATCATTTTCGTCACACTTCTAAGAGCATTTCTCCATTTCTTCCACCTTGATGGAGTTTCCTCTTGTAGGTTAAAGGGCAGCTGCTGTTGTAAATGGGGAAATATCTTTACAAAGTTTTTCTAGACCTGAATGTGAAGTTTGACGTTTTTTGTTATGTTAAAAATCTTTAAAAATTTCAATTTAAGAAACCCAGTGGTTTTATTTTTATTGTCTGTAGAGCTAAAGAACATTAAAATTATCATCTGAATATCATTAAACAAATATTGTATAATTTAAAATAATCTTAAAGCAGCACGTGTGCCCCTCATGAAGCAAGTCAAAATTATTTAAAGGAATTTTTCATTATGTTTTTACTTAAAGGAACAATCAATGAACTTAATGAAAACAAAAAGGATCATCTTCACCATCAAAATTCAAAAGATAAACAGAACAACAAACTAACATGAAATGCACACACATTTCACGTTTATTACATCAGCATTAACACGTGAATATTTCACATTTAGTAGTTTTCTAAAATACTAAACAATTATAAATTCACATCAGACACCTGCGATTTGTCAGAAACCTCATTAGAAAGCAACAATTTTAATTTACATTCTCGGACAGTTCACAAATGTGTTGCATCAAAAAAATTGTTTTTTGTGTAAGCAAAACTCAGATGTACCAGTTAACAGCTAAATCTAGTGTAAGTCTACATTATTCATGTGTAATGTTTGTGAAACAGCAGTGAAACAACAAAGGAAACCCTTTCAAATATGCAGAGTATACACAAATATTCCTGTAATTTATATGGTTTTGACCGGGCCTTTAATGGTGATTCCCACAATGAGGACAAATTCCCCCACGCAGCTCTGAAAACACATGACTCAGTGAAGAAATGGACGTCTCCTCTGAGTGTCTATCGCCTGCTGTTAGTCATGCAGAGGCCTCCTGTCCTGCCTCCAGCTCTGGTAGACGCAGAGGCACTTTCTTGGTGCTGCAGCTCGACTCTGCTGTTCCGTGATAATGATAAGGCCATAAATCCCCCTGTAGATTTGACCTTTGTCCCCATCCCTCTCCTCTATTTTTAAACTGTCTTTCTCTGTTCAGGAGCTGCGATCTGGCCGGTGCTGGGAGGATTAGGTGTATGTTTGGGCAGAGGTGACTCCAGGAGCCCCCCCTCTGTTTGGTTTGGCAACCCCGCAACCGCCACACAGCTGCCGGCAAAACCCTGCTTGATCTACAAGATACCCAAAATCATTATGTGGTGTTTGTTATGGAGGAGGGGGGGAAAAAGTGAGATGAGAAGAAAAGAAAAAAGAAAGGTTTACTTTTGTTTGAGGAGGACTTTGAGGGTTTGAAGTTCGGTCACTCAGACGTCCTTTCAAACTTGAATGAGATGTTTACATTCGACTTCCCCTTTTAAACTGTTATCAGCTGCCTGTTGACCGAGATCATGTTATACAGCATCACATATTTAAACAATATTTGGGTTAAAGAATAATCAAAATTGTGCAGCATGCAAAATTGTATGAAAATTCCTTTACAACGCGCTTTTATCGTAGGACTGCCTAGAGAGCAACTGTTACTATGGAAATACTCATAGAAACTTGTGTACTGCTCATGCTCAGAAAAGTTTACTGAATGTAAATACACTCATGTGCATTATATTCAAATATATACTTTGAATGAAATTAGGCAGCAGTGGTAACAGTCGCAAATTCCTACAGCACTGTTCAAGTAACAAATAACCCTGCATTGAAGTAAAAGAAGTATTAGCACCAACATGTGCTTACATTTCTGTAGCATAAAATGGAAATGCTGGAAAGTTAAGTACAAGTACCTTAAAACTGGAATTACAGTTCTCGAGTAAATGTACTTAGTTTGCATCTCTGAGATTAAACTCAGGTGTGAGGTGGAGGTTTCGTCACATCACGACGCAGGTCCTGCTGAAAATTCAGAAATATTTTAAAGGTTTAACTGTGAAGAAAGAGCAAAGACTCGGTAATAACGTGCATGCAGGCTTTGTTTTTTTTAATTCTAAACTCAGAAACGAGCAGAGTTTTGATGCAGACGAGCTTTTTCTCAACAAGACGTCTGATGCATTTTAACAGTCGAGCAGTCCGTCATTCTTACAAAGACAAACTCGTCCCTCGCCTGACAGTTAATGGGTTTGGCCCACTGATTAATTGTGATGAATGGGAGCTAATTCATAACCCATTGTGCAGTTGGCCCTGTGTGCTGTCAGTGGTGTTGGATACAAAAGCAGTGAGTGTTTGTACAGCAGACAGAGGCAAACTACTGCCCCCTGTTGGCCTGAGGCTCTCTCTGAGAAAACTGCTCAGCATGGAAGAAGTCTTTTTATTTTTTTTTGCCGGTTTCCAAAGAGTAACATTTAGTACATTTTCAGGACTGATAAACAGGAAGACACACGGCGAAAACACAAACGCACACAAGGCCATGAATTAGAAATAAGATATTTATCTCCTGTGTCAATTCTTGTGGTAATATGAAAAACACATGAAAAATGTAGCTGCGAGCAGCGATCAGGGGGTTTAAGCCCATATGGGAATGTTAATAATTTAAGGCTGTCAGGGGTCAAGAGCTACATGGGAATGTTGGGAATGTTGAGAGCAGAGTCTCTAGCAATCACAGGCATAATGATATGGAAACCATCCACACAGGAGAGTTGTTTTTTATTATTATTATTAATAAGTTTATCCAATTTTATATTGGCGTTGTTGTTGTGATGGGTTCACCGCTACCTTCCAGCCTGAGGAGTAAATCCTGTATCTGATGTGTTTTTCAGCGGGGGTGGGGGGTTGTGTGCACGACATGTTTGTCCAGGAGGGTATAAATCTACTGTGAGTTATTATAAGACACACCCAAACACGCAGACCAGCACTACACCAAGATACTACAGGTCTGTAGATTCAAACATGCTGGGTTTTATTATATGTAACTGGTAATGCCAAAGAAATTATTTAAAAAAATATTTTTGGAGAACAGCATTTCAGAGTTTCCTAAATTAGATGTCACAGAGGAAGAACTCTTGACTTCCCTTTAATTGCCTTTTCTTACAAAAACACAGGTCTCTTTGAGGATAAAACCAGCCGCTTTAATTCTTTTCTTTTTCTGTTGGACTATCAGGAAATAATGGTCCAATTCTCTGAGCCGTATGTGTTGATGTGACTGCACGGTTCATTTGTGAATATGTTTGGTGTTGATTGATTAAAAAAAGTCACAAGAAATTAGCTGTTTTGCCACATTAAAAGTCCATCTGAGAGTTTGACTGACCCAGATGTCAGATTTGGACATAAATGTACTGATTCCACATATTGACCAGGAACATGCCACTCTTTTCTGTTTGCACGTAACGTCTGTAGCATTTCAACTTAACGAATGGCTACTAGTCTAAAAGCGATAACCAGCATGAACTGAAACATGTTATCAGCATGAAAGGCTCATCTTTTGCCAGACGATTGCATCATCTGTCAATCAAACTGCGTTGGCTCTTCTTCCTTCAATCTCACTGGTTGGTGAAGTTTGAGTTGGCTTATGCTAATCCTGGGATCAGCTATAGTCAGAAGCAAATTAAAAGTGGGGAACGCTTCACTCCTGAACTCTTTTCATCTGAGATACCGAGGTGGGAAAAGCATAGATGGCTGCAGTAAAACTATTATATATATGTAAAAATATAGTATTAAAGTGGCTATAATTAATATTTTTATAATAACAATGGATCACATGACTACTTCTTTGTGAATGAGGTCGCTCGTCGTCACGTTGCAGTTCCCCTCAGCTCTACGGAACATTTTAGCATCTTTTAGCTCATTGTTTTGGTTTTTTGGTCGTTTTCAGCCCTCAACTCTAAAAAGTGACTGTACGCTACCAGCAGCAAATAGCACAAAAATAGCAACTAGCTGGTGAACATAGTGGAGCATTTAGCAGCTAAAGAGGCAGATCTTTTCCTGAGGAGTAGGTGGAGACCAAAAACAGAGCTAAAAGGAGAGTGATCATCTGACTTACATTCAACAGGTGGACACAAACACGACTCCAAATGAATGATAATGTTGCTGTGCAACTTCTGGATGTGTAGCAACTGTGTGCTACAGGTATATTTGTGTATACACAAACATCGTTAATTAAATGATGATGATATGGAAGTGTTGTATCTGCTGTATCTTCTGCTTTCCACTGCCCTCAAATGGACAAAGAATCTATTATTTAACCACCAAATACTAATGAAATGGTTAATGTACTGGAAACCTGATCGATTTTACAACTATTCTACAATATTACAAATACTGCAGCTATGCACAAATATTTGTTTACTGTTGACTGTGTCCAGAAAACAAACAAATGTTTAAAATTGTATTTTTTTCATTCAGAAAAAGGAAGTTCTTTTTATCCAGTGTAAAATAGATGCACAGTTCTTATTTAGTCCTTTGGGTTTAGTCTCATTAGCTCCAGAGTTTGAATATTCAACCTCATTACCCATTCACTTCACCTGAAACCTGTAGGACGGATGAACTCGGAAATGCATTTCCTGTTTGACGGTCAATAGAAACACTGATACATCGGCAGGTGTGCTGACATGTATACGTGTATTTGTATAATATTCTAGTCCATATTTATTGAATCATTTTTATTTTTACCAATCCACTTACCCAATGTTTTTTCAAATAGCCCTCCAATGCCCTTCAAGTCGGGACGCCGGGGGCGCTCATGTTATCGTTGTTTTTCTTCATACACTGTCTGGAAATGCAGAAGTCAATATCCTAGTAGGCTGTTATCACCTGGTTTTATACAATGTAATTCTACCAGTGTACAAAACAGACATCCCAATCTTTTTCAGCGCTGAGTGTGGGGGGAAATGTTGTTGGATGAAAGGCTAATGTGTTCCTATAAACAGGAAACACAACAGATCTGTTTCTATGTGTGTGTTGTTTGGTTTTTGTGTGTGAAAAACCCAGCCGGACTCTTGATGGTTTGCAAAAGCAAATGTACAAGCTTTCTCAAACTGGACATAAGCTGAATTACAAATGTATTTAATTTGTAATCGATTGAGAGCAGAAAAAAACCTGTATCTATATGAACAGATTCTGACTTCATGTTTCTTCTGCTGTCTTTCTTTTCCTTTACAGTCTTTTTATGCTTTGATTCTCTCTGTGTCGTGTCTTTCCCTCTCTCAGGCCCACGTTGCTTTTACCATTCTCTCTCCGTCTCACACACACACATGATACCTCGCAGCTCGACGAGATCTGAGGCCAGATATTTGATTTACACCAGCGGGGTCAAAGAGAATGCATTAGGGCCTTTTGCTGGAGAGGCGCAGGGAACGGCCAAGAGTTATAAAGTGGTCGGATGAATGCTGACACATGGCCCTTCATAACAATCAGTAGAAGAGTTAGATGCACTGGCCCTGACCCCCTCCTCACTAACACCATGATCTATACACTCCAGCCCCCAGCTCCTATTCGCCACACCCCGCCAAAAACACCAACTCCCATGTCCTGCCTGCAGAAAATCTCTACCTATAAGCTCCTGTTTTTGTTCTCCCCTTTTTCTTCATGTTGAGTTTTTTACACTTTTGAGAGCTGAACATATTTTTTCTGATTAATATCTAAATTGTTATGAATAAGTGTCACCTTACGCCATGATATACTGCACACATCCACAGTCTTTGTCTCTTTTATACATGCTATAACCTGGTTGTTAAGACACGGAGCAGAGGCCGCGCTACTCCCATTTTAATGTGTTATCTAAAGGCTATTTGGGTTTTTATGTCTCTCTTTATCTATGTTTGAGCTGGTTACACAGTGAAATGATCCCCTGGTGTATTTAACACACGTTGGATCTGTAAAATAACAAAAATAGCACGTGGTTTAGGCATTAAAAAGTCCACCATATATTAAGACAATGTTGTTTTATGTGTAGAATATATCATGCAACATTTGTAGGATTCTTTACATTACACAACCTTTCAAAAATGCCCAGAATTCCACATTTTATATCCTTTTGTTTCTCTTCAAGTGAAGGTTTCAACACCTAATGAGTGAAAGTAATTTTTTTACTTTAGCTCATCCAAACATTTTAGTCTAAAAATGCAAAACATATGTCAACACAGAGCTCAAAATGACTCTTTCAAATACAATACATTTAGGCATGTGTGATTTTCCATATTTTGTATGTGAAAACATGAATTTCACATGTGGAAACATCTCGGTAATAAACATATAGGAGTCAGTATATGTATGTGGTTTTAGTATTGTAATTATTGTGTTAATGGCATTATTTTATCCACATTTCATGTTATATTTTTATAGGGACAGTTTTTATCTATTTTGGATAGATATAAATTAGTATTGCCTGCTGAGACAATAAAACACGTGGCTAATAAATAAACACAAAGAATATTAAGTTGGTGTATCATTAGAAGCAGAATGCGACAAACTGCAGTGGAAACGGCACTGATCAGATCAGACATCAGATCTGTGTGGAGACTGTAACGTTACTCAAATGAACACATGAAACAAACACAAATGTCATATTTCCATCACACTTTTCAACATGGTTTTCCACCGTTTGACTAGTGCTCTTTTAAATACGTCATCTTGTTGCACTTTCTTCTTCTGCAGTGGTTTTAATGTCAGCCAGCTGGAGAATTAGCGCCACCACTTCATGCGCCCAACTCCTAATATTCACATTACAGCAGTCAAAGGAGACGCACATCACTTTGCATTTTCTTTTGCAGATTGTCCTGAATTTCGGTTAAGATTTGCACTACATTTGGGTGGAAACTTGACTATTGATTCAATAAAGAAAAGAGGGCAAAATGTGGATATTGCAATATGTAAAAATTTAAATAAAGGAAATAAAAGTGAGAAGCTGCTCTACTCTCCCAATGACAGCAACATATTCTCCTGCCAGACCTCTCTCTTTCCCTCTCCAGGCCTCTCTCAATGTTTACATCACTTTTTATAACTCCAGGGATGACAGACACAGACCTACTACAGCACAAGAACTGCACAGACACACACACACACACACACACACACACACACACACACTTGTGTCTGGACAGTGTCAGGCAACACTTCAAAGTGCAGGATCCCCCTTTTTACAAGCCATATTAGGCTCACATCAAAGCGTCTCTGCGCTTCAGCCCAGAGTTTTCTGGTCAAACGAACATCTCCTCACAGCGCAGTGATGAAGCACCGTAACAGCGCGTCACGTCTGACCTGACACCAGAATACCTGCATATACATATTACAACATGGAGTCAGACCAGGGCACCGAGGCTCTGACCTTTTGAACTCTTTACAGCCGGCTGCATGTAATATCTTAACTGAGTTCTGTAGTTGTTTGTTCTGGATGCACACTGTGGGACATAGAAAGTAGAGCTGATTGCTTTTTTGATTTCCATCTTCTTGAGCAACCAAGATTTAGAAGCAGTTGTGATTTATGAGAACAGGAAAGAAAATAGTGTTAAAAATGCCTAAAGTAAAAAAAACAAAGATAAAATCTGTCTCATCTCAGCCTTAAATAAACTGTGTATAAGCACAGTGTACATGTATGACACAGAAAACAGCTCTGTCTTCTCCTTAATTTCATATTTCTGTGTTACTGGACCTATTTTCTATGTTTGCACAGAGTGTCAAAATACAGTGAGGTAAATTTCAAGACAATCTTTTTTTTTCTTTCTTTCTCCTCCTCCTGTTGATAATCTCCTGATGAAAAGCACTTCAAAGCGTCACGCAGATCCCTGCTTAGCCGCTGTTGCCTTAGTGCGTTTCACGCCTGGATTCTCATGCAGCGCAGAGTTCTGGTGAAACACTGGATGTGTCATTAGAGAGAATGGCGTTGTCAGAGCGTTGAGAAACCCCATACATCAAACCTCTCCAACTGTAGTCATGGCAGCAACCAAATAAATAATGAGGGTCATTACGCAGAATCATGTTGACAAAGAGCAACTATCTGTCTTTTTGACAACAGCCGAGTCCTTCGATAAACACGGCAGCACCCACGGCTGCTCGCGAAGACTGTAGCCTTTGTTCGAAAACCATTTTTTCTCCTCCTCAGCATTAGCTCCATTACATGAAGAGTGTACACAAGAAAGTCGATCATGACTTTAAGTGTTGTAAATGGCTGAATGGTAAGGCCACTGTGCAAGAGTTGATTGTGTGTTATGTACCACCAGAATCTGTTGCTGCAAGAGGAAATACACGCAGATAACGGTAGGTTACCGCTGTGTTGTAACCTACCTTTGCAGAATTCTACCTTTAACACCCATAAATGTTGTATTTCCGCGCTTAACCTTCTACTTCCGCTTTTTCTCTGTAAGCCCTTTGTGTTTAAATATGTCTCACTTCAATCATCACTGTGCCTGCTAAATACTGGATCAACGTGAAACAGTTCTTTTTGGACGAAGGCGTGACCAGATGTACGCGATACATCAAAGCCGCTTGGCATGAAGTGACAGCAATCTTTGCTCACATAGTAGAAAATGTCAGAAAGCATTTTTCTATTGCGTTTCACTCAACCACTCCTCGCCCTGCCAAACAGACATGTAGGCCACCTATTCATGTGCATTTGCTTGCTCTTTGTTTTAGACCCGGCTTGTTTTTCCAATGAGCGCGGTTTAAACGTAGACGCCCTCCGTGAGAAGTTGACTTTGTGCAACACTACCACTCGTCTTGATGCAAAAGTCCCATAATTCATTTGTTCCTCTTCATCACGGCGCGTCCAACAGGTTTCGCTGCTCAGACGCAGACTGTGATCTAAAGTAGCCTGGAAATAATCTGCCATACTCTGAATATATGAGTTTATCAGTGGTGGAAAGTAACCGACTCAAATGTGTCACTCAGGTACTATTTTGAGGTACTTCTACTTTACTTTAATATTTCAGATTCATGCTGACAGCTGTAGTTACTTTGCAGATTAGGATTTTTCAACAAAACATATGATATAAAACATGGTGCATTGGCTTTGATTAAACTATCTAACAGCATATAAAGTAGTTAAAATGAGCTTCGCCTCGACCAGCTGTCCAATGAAAATGCTGCTTACTTGTTAATTCATCAGTAAGTATTATATGTATATAATGATAAAGCACTCTGAAAGGGACATTCTTTAACTTTTGATTCTACATTTTCCTCATAATACTAATACTTACTTGTAACTGAGTTTTTTTAGTAGGTTTGCTGCTTTAACGCAAGTAAAATGTATGAGTGCCTCTTATAATTGAAGGGAAATTACCCTTTTCTGTGACTCCATGTCATGTTTAAGAAGCAGAAAGCCTCATTTACCATATTATTTTACATTATCCCACGGCAGCTTCCCTTTAACATCGCTTTGTTGTTGCAGTCGAATCTGTGCATTGCCCCTTTAAAGAAAGGTCATGTGTTGGTCGATCACATAAAGTTGTAAAAACCCAGCAAGCTTTAGCAGCAAGAAAGCGGTCTTTGGTGATTTGCTTTGGTTTAACATAATGTGTTGAATTAATTAAAGGTTTATAGCTCTCAATTTGGGCTCCCAAACTGTATTGTTACTGTAGGGTGCAATTAAACAAACAGCACTTATCCAGAGGTGTACTGTTAGCTGTCAAAGTTATGACCAAGGAGGAGCAGAGATGCTGGCTGAGAGTGGGAAAAAAAACCAAAACACCTCTGTTGTCCTTCAGGCCCAAAACACATCAACTGAAGTGGATGAATGCAACACAAAGCTGATTCTCTGCTAACAACGCTGGTTTGTACAGAAACGGGTAAAAATAACCAAAATGACGGCTGCGTGCGTTAAACAGAGAGCTAACGTTCTGGACTATCCTCAGTTTCACATTTGCATGGTTTGTTGTTTCTTCGTTTTTCTTCTTTTTTCTTTTTTCTGTATGCAGAATGAGTCACTCCAAGGCGTTTTCGCTGCAGAGTAAACTGGGCAGAAACTCCCATTCATCAAACAGGTATGTGTGTGTTGTCTTTGCTCACAGGAGGGATGCAGAGAGAGAGAGAAAAAAGAAAAGGGCAGGTGAGTTATTTTAGCTGTGTTCGGGCTTCCCTCCAAGGCTTCATACCATCCCTGGGCCGTCCTATCTCCCAAACAGAGGCCCGGGGCGGTGAGGGGACGGCAGAATCCCTGCAGGATTAACACAAAGTCCTCTAATGGAGCCCGAGGTGGAGAGACCCCTGCACACTGCAACAAAATTTAAAGATCACCACTTGAGCTTTAGGTACTTAGGTTAGATACTCAGCTAGACTGGCTCCTGGTGTTCAGCGGCGCGGCCACCGTTCTGATGGCAAAATGGTGATTGTTAAAAATGGAAATTGGCTATAGGAGTTGGAAAGTGTCTGTCAGAGGCGGCTGCAGTGCTGCTCGGTTGATTTAATTCTCTGCAATTATTTATGAAGTCTGTGGCTGCATATAATATAAATCAGGTCTGAGTCTGTTTCTGCTAATTTCTAATTAGCCCTAATCCCAATTTAATCCACTTGTGCGCCTTGTTTCCAACTGTTAAAGGAGCCGCTGCTTTAATTCATTTTCATTGTCAAACACAGTCTTTCTGCTCGTGGTCTTCTCGTTTCAGAATTCTTCCACGTCATAAATTTCAAAGCACTTATCAGCCAACTTCCTTAAACCACATCACAAACTATGAGGAAACGGTCATCTGCTGCTTGTTTGAACAGGGATTCAAATCTCCTCCAAAGAGACGGAGAGGACAAAGAGGTAAAGTGAGATGGGCCACGTAGGCCAAATCCTCCAAGATTCATTCACCCAAACTACCTCCCAGTCATTGGGCATTAAAAAGGATCTAATGGGCTAATTGCCATTAGTAATGGTTGTTATCAGTGGGGCTTAGGCGGCCTATCGCCCAGTGTGAAGTTTGTGTATGTGTGTGTGCGTGAGGGTCCTCGCCCAGAGGAGAGGCTCTTGGGTAATCCTGTGTTGACCAGAGGGCTTCGTGGTCCATTACAGGTCACGGCTCTAGACGGAGAGTAAACAAATTCCTAACTAACGAGGGTTGAGGAGGGAGGAGGCCAACCTTCACACCCTCCTCCACCTCCTCCTCCAGAAGACACGACCTTGCTTGTGTCATGGAGGCAAATCCAGACGTAACATATGACTTTTTCCTCTTGTAACAGCGGGTTTGGAATTGTAAGTGATATTGAGTCTATTTTTTGATTTATATTTATATCACATTTTTTTGTGTACGTCTGCTACACACACATAAGCAATAATAAGTCTATGATGTAGCATCAAATATGCAGAAATGTGGAGTATTGTGTCATCGTTGACATTGTTGTAGTTGTTTGCTTTAACGTCCCCTGTCTTGTCATGTCAAATAAACTAAAAAACAAAATACCAGCTAGTTGCTCAGTTATAGCAAAGGACTAATGGAAACATTAGTGACAGACTAACCACCCAATATAACAACACTTGTAATTGAGTATATGGGACATTTCCATGGCTGCTCTTTCTGCCTCTGCTTGGTATGAAGAAGCCTCTTCTCACCGGTGACATGTGATGTGTAGCTGGCACTCTGCAGAAGGATAAAGAGCACTTTCTCACACAGCTCTGGACTCATGCACAGACCTGTACGAGCTGACTGTGCTGTTTTAGGCTGCGTTTACACAGGATCAGAGAGTACATTTAACTATTTGTAGAGCAGATGCCACATGCAGGATCTCAAAAGACGGATAAAGCCGAATCAACATGGTTTCTGTCTGAGACGTTTGGATCTGTGCCGCCAAAGAGTTAAAACTCTGATCTTTTGTTTCCTACAAACTGAGCGATCACTTTTAACTTGTTCAATTAAGTTAAAGACACACATTTATACTAAACTGTAATTTTTAGGTGCTTTCCAGCAATTGTCTGAACACTGGGATTGTCCTGTGATGTAATCATCCCCCGAAACAAAGAATAAAAAGGATTTGTAAAATACACAGACAACTCTTTATGTCTAAAGGTCTTCATTTACCAAGAAATCTCTGCCCAGGCTCAGACATGTTGGTCTTTCTTTAACTGCAGTAGCAGCCACCAAATATCAGCTCCTTTTTCTTCTCTTCTGACCTTCAGTCCAGGCCGGCAACTGGGCCTGAACAGTCAATCTGGAGATTTTTGAAATCGCAACATGGTCGAATGCAATGTCCAAATCGCAGGAGCTGCAATTGCTTCGAAAAAAAGGTAAAAAATATCACAACCTCCTGTTTTAAATGAAGCATTGCGATGCTACATAGATCCCCCGGCCTACAAATCATATTCTCCAGAACATTGTCATAATTTTTATATAGAATGAAAAGCAAAAATTACCATCCCCACTAAACTCATGACTCATATCACAATCTCAATATCTGTCAAAATAATCGCAAAATGTTTTTATTTTTGGGGTTTTCTTTTGCACACGTTGGCAAGCAACCTTTTTTTTCAATAGAGGTGAATCTACGGATTATTTTCTCAGTTTTTATCATTTGGTCTAGAAAAAAAATGCATCACAAGCTCCTTGAGCCAATAACGTGATTTCTTGAAATAAAATGTTATCCAAAAACCAAAGATATTCAGTTTTTTATCATAGAAGACAGAAAACCAGAGAATATTATTATTATTATAATTTAAGAAACTTGAACCAGAGATTTTTGTGTTACCATTTTTGCTTATAAAATTACTGAAACTATTAGTAACTTAATCAACTTGTATTTTTTTTTATTTTCTGTTTTCAGTCATACTTTAATTAGGTTCATATGGATCGTTTTGTCATTGTCCCTGCTAACAGTACATCTTTTTTTCATCAAACTATCACATGCGGTTCAAAAAGGATTTCCACACTGAGAATAATTGAATTTCAGAAATGGAGATAAAGTCAAACTCTTTACATTAATGTCACAAATTGGTGAAATCTGTAACAGTAGGCCAATTTAACCGAAACCTTTTAGCGTGAATTCCAGATGCTTTTAAGCCAGCTCTGCACACGAGTTGACACTTCCTCCTGCGCCCCACGCCTGGTTTACACAAGCAGCCGCTGACAGTGGATTGTTTCCTCCACGTTAACATGCAGATCAGATAAGGACAACATTCCCGCCCTCACTAAGACTCTGGAAAACACAAATCCATCCACTCAGACAGTGACAGCGGTGGGAAGCCACGGCGTTACACAACATCCACGAGCTCGTCCTCGACTCATGATGTGTCATCGTGACATGGCAGCTTAAAATACTTCTGTAAGCAGAGATGATGCTTTTTTTGTGGTGAATGTTGGTTTCATACAAGTTAAGGAAATAAGCTTGTTAATGATCATTTGTTATGTTTAGAGTTATATTTTTTTAGAGCTAATTCAAGTTCTAATTGCAAATGTCCACTTAACCGTACATTTGTCCAAATTAAACGCTGGTTTTGTTTATTGTGGTCACTTCTTCCTCCACAGAAAGTGACAAATTGACCTTAGTGACCTTAGCGACCCTGATTTTAAGTGACCTTAAGAATTAAATCCAGATTGAAATCCGATTGTGTGAGTGAAAATTTTTTTCTCTGTTCCACTTTAATATCACAGAGTGGCCGGCTCGTAATCATAAACTTGTCATGTGCAGTTCTCAGATGTCACATTAAAGACTTTTTGGAAACCTGTGTGTAAAGTTGCCTCCTGCAGCTTTTATTAGTTTGAGTTTAGATGTGAGTCTCATTATAAACCTTTACAATACAGGGCTCAATATATTGGATCATCTGTGATGTCAAATCATTTTTAAGTCACTTGTATTTTAAGTTTTAAGTTGAAAATGAACTGAAAATGAAATCATTTGAATTGCACAAAGTTGATATGCTGCTACAATAATAATGTTTTTTAGATGTTAGATGTTAAAATCCTGTTTCATTGAAAATAATTATCTTCTGGCTAATTAGCTGCTTGGTATCTCTCACTCTGCTGCAGGAGATTCATTATTCTGCATTTCATTGATTTGAAAAAAATGTAAATGATTTATAGATTAAATATCTCAACAACTATAAGATGGATTGCCCTGAAATTTGGTACAGACATTCATGCCCTCCTCAGGATGATTTGTAATAACTTTGGTGATCCCTTCACGTTCCATATAGCGCCTCCATCAGGTCAACATTTTTATTATTGATTTCTTTCCAGTTTTTTGGTTTCCCATCAGCATCAGTACTTTGTGTGTTGTGCTAATTAGCTAATGTTGAAGATGGTGAACATGGTAAACATTATACTTGCTTAAAATCAGCATGTTAGTATTGTCATCGTGAGCGTGTTAGCATTTTGACGTTAGCATTTAGCTCAATGCACTTTACAGCTAGCATGGCTGTAGACTCTGTCTTGTTGATTAGCAGCTGTAATTTACCTCACAAATTGATTATATTAAATAAGTGTGCTGTGTCACTCTGTTAACACTAAAATATTTCATTTTTTTTTAAAGGATAGTTTTTAAAGTGTTTATGCTGATAAACTGCATGAAGGAGAAACGTGTTGACAGCTTTTAAATCACTGAAATTTGGGTATAAAATCAGCAAATCCTCTCTGTGGGTAACCTTACTGTAAAAACATCTCTTAAAAAAGTTCATTATCAATGTTAGGGTACATTTTGAGCCACTAGCTTGAAAATATAACTCAGAGTGACATTATCTCTTAGACAGTGAAAGGAGTAACTCACAGATCATTAAACACACTGATCACAGATCAGATCTGTCTGACAACGTGTCCTTAGGGCCGTAAATACTCATTAAAACTATTGCACAGTATGGACACCCACACTTTCTCTCACACACATTACAACATCCCACCTGTCACCTCAGAACAATAACACATAACTCCGGCTCCTGTCTTTACGTTTTTCAGGCAGCGCAGCAACCGGACGCCCCGGAGCGGTGTCTCCCCCTGACGCCACTCATGTCATACTAACATGTCACCCGTGTCAGCTCCATTTTAACACCTCAGGGAGGATATGGGCGGAAAAGCAGCAGTCCAGCTGACAGACAGCCTCCTCTGACCTGACGTTCACCGCTAACCTTCCTGTAAAGGCTCTGATACACCAGCAAAACATTGAGAGAATGTGAACGTGACAACATGACGTGTGTACAGTAGCTGTAGGCAGTGATGTGGTGTTACCACGTCAACTGACTGAACTATATATTAAGATTTGTTCAGTCAAGAAAGGCAAGATTGTTTTACTTCAAACTCTTATTGATTGATGATAAATTGTGTGACAACATGTTGCTCCATATTGTTTAGGTTAGTTAATGAATTGCTTAGTTGAGAGAACAGCAACTGAATAATGTGTCAGGCAAACTTTATGAATGATTATATAATTCCTAATTGAATATCTTTGGAAGAAAAAAAACTGCAATTCGAGAACGTTTGAAATTCTAAATGATTATCATCATTAGTTCACAGCTCAATCTTTCAATTCAATGCTCTCAATTCATGGCATGAGGTGAATCACACAAGGTACCAGTGTGAGCCGTTAAAGAGCAGCTCCTTTGATTTTTCTGATTTAATGTTGCTGTTTAAAACGGACACCATTTAATTGCTGACTAAATCGCGTCCACTGCCACCCTTTATAAATGTTTGAAGCGCTACATTTATCGCACGCCAGTCATATGGAGGTGGACTTTGACATCAGAGGTCAGGGTTTGCATCCATCTGGTTAAGTTGAGGCAACAAAAGCTCTTCATTTTAGGTGAGGGAAACATTGTGCTTTTGATTAAATGTTCACTCTCACGCTTCAAATAACTGTAGACCTTTGTTATCAAGATAACCAAGCGCTGTGAATGCCTAAACACAACCATGAAAACATTGAATCATGCTTTAGTTGTTCCGAGTTGATATTGTAGGGAAGACAATACGTCGCCAGCGAACATTTTTAGTTTATTAAACGTGTTTGCATTGTCAGCAGGTTGCAGAGAGCACTTGAGCCCAGTTTAGCCTCTGTCCGCGCTGCAGGAAGAGTGCTGGATTGTTGGTTTAGAAAATGCAGGGCTTGTTGTATCTCTCATGACAAGCAAACACACTCAACTTCATCACCGTCCAAACACGAGAGCAGGTTCCACGCTGCGCTGCGACGAGAGAAAACATCATCATCTGCCAACAGGGAGCCCCCCCCCCCCCCACACACACACACATCTTTGCTCTGACACTTTTCCAGATATTAACAAATATGTCCAAATAGGAATGCTTTTATTCATGACTGATTAATGATTAAAGGCCTCCTTCCTTGACATGTCGGTCATTAAATTGATCAATAACCAGCACATGTAGCCTCTCCGCTGACACAAACGCAGCTAGTCAGTAATGATCACCACAGATTTCCACCTGGTTCGACAGCCGAGGTGTTTGTCGTGACGGTTTTCTCTCTGATAAGCACGCAGCTTTGGGGTCGGGGCCGCTGCAGTTCCTGTCGCAACACAACGTCAGGAGGTAACCATTCACCAAGAGTCAACAACGCCCAAGACCCCTCGACAAACACAACGCACACAGGTAGGCATATAAACTACACGCTGGAATGTCCTCAGAGAGATGGAGAGCAGGTGAATGCAGGTCGATCCCGAGTGAGCGACAGGTGGGGCAAAAGAGAGGAAGAAAGTGTTTTAAGTCAACCTTGTAAGAACCCTTTCAAAACTGCATTTTAGGTTATTGCTTATCTCATATGTTATGAAAAAAAGGTTTATATGTTGTAATTAATGGCTTCATTAGTGGTTAAAACACTGTGTGTAAGGTGAATGGGGAAAAAGAGGTGGACAAATGTAATATAAACTATTATTACTGCAAACTTTATGTCTTATCATACAAAGTAAGTTAATGATTTACTAACATAACAATGACAGTGATGGCATTTTAGTACTCATTTTTCAATTTTAAGCTATGATTAAGACAGTAAGTGTATAAAATTGGTTTTAATATATATATATATATATATATAATATTTACATTTATATCTTTTCCCTATTTCCATGTTACTATATTTGAAATTTTATTCATTTCCTGCTTTTCCCTCTCAAGAATTTGCATTTTAAATGGGTCTTATCAAGAAATGTTACAAAATGTATATTTGTCAAACCTTTTTTAAACAAGAAATAATTAAGCAAAAAAATAAATAAAAATGAGTAGAATATTAGAATCTACATAGTAAACCATTAAGTCTGAAGTAGATTTTACTGAAGGAAGATCAAACCGTCCATTAAATGGATCTTCCTGATGAAAAGTAACTTCACTTTTGAAAAGCAGTGCCGCCCTCTGTGGTGTGTTTAACATCTACAACCCGGTCTCACCTGTAACCACACCCAGCAGTGATGTCACCGTGTACTGACACACCCTGGAGTACACCTCTACATCACTACAGCAAGGTTAGATTTTAAAACCACGGGAAGTCAGCCAAAACACTTTAAAAAAGATAGAGATCACGTGTCGTGCTGGAGGAGGATAAACACCACCCAAGGGGATTATTTACAACCTGGCAACCCAAAAGCTTAACTAAAGGGATTTAGTTTTAGTTTTTTATGTTTGTTTTGGGTGTTTTATTCAACAAATGAGGAAGGTATTACATTACATTACATTTAGGCATTTAGCAGACGCTTTTATCCAAAGCGACTTCCAAGATAAGAGCTTTACATCAAGTGCATAGAACCATGATTGAAAACAACAAGACGTCTCATCAGACTTGTAAGGGC